>CM042692.1:505585594-505786507 GCA_023614405.1 Avena insularis | reverse complement strand
TAACATCAATGTGAGGTTCTCCAAGGCAATCGAATGACAATCGCAAAGTACATTAACACTGTGTATGCGATACAATGCTAGCAAGTTAAGTATCTCGGAGAACAGTTTGCGTGCCAAAGCAAGGACAATCTCTTTCCATGGTATTGTACAAGGCATTTCTTGTGAGCCCATAGGCAAAGTCCGGTTGACGTGTTGTTCGCACGAGAGATAATTGCGAACCGAGAATCTAGAGTTTGAGGTGGTGAACTTGGAAAGTGTGTACCACGCTACTCGAATACCAGCATTGAACAAGTTCATGGCAAGCCGCCACATCAGCCATTTGAAGATGAAGTTGCCCTGGCCAAATGGAGTGATTACCATTGCTGGAGATTTCGACGTTCCATTGAGTGTGCCTCAGCTGGTCTAACTTAGCCGAGTCACGGTGATTGCGAAGAGAAAAGAAAATCCAAGAGGTGGCGCATTAGCTCAACCACAATTACGAGCAAGATATGCCGGGCGGAGTAACCCGCATGGTATGCTTTGCTCCAAGCCGCAGCGATACTAAGAAAGTGCCCGCGATGATATGTTCCGCGAGCGCACCGTAACAATTGGTGCCGGTTGAATGATAAATAGGAAAGCGAAGCCTGCAACTTCCGTGAGAATCGATATTTTGCTTGGTCCACACAGACTTTCAAGGTGTTCTCGAGGAGTTGGCGAGCACCTTTTGAACGTAAGACCCGGAGCAAGGTCGGTGAAGCAACCTTCCTCCGCTTCGCCGAGATAGAGAAAAGTCATTGGAGATGAAATAGCTCACATCGCAGCAGGATTTTCATGGAAGCACGTTACTCGGATTGGCTATCTAATCCGTGCTGGTGGAGAAGAAGAAAGATGATCCAATGTGGTGGTTTACGATGTATCGATTACATTTAACCCTAACAAGGTATGTCCAAAAGATCCATTTCCACCGCCGAGGATAGATCAGGTCATAGACTCAATCCGCCGGATGTGAACTGCTGTCATTCATTGATGCATATTCTGGTTTCCACCGTGATACCTCAACTGATGATCAAATAAAGATCGTGATTTATCACCGTGATAGATTTATTGTCGCATCATGCCGCTTTGGTTTACGCACCAAATTGGTCAAAATGTACAAGTATACGCGGATGATGTGGTTATCAAGACCAAGGAAAGCAAAACTCTCCTTGACGAGCATCGTGCAAACATTCAATCCTAAGAAGGTTCCGGATGAAGCTTAACCCGGAAAAATGTACCTTCGGTGTCCTGACTGGGAAATTACTCGGATTTCTTGTTTCTAGCCGAGGTATCAAAGTTAATCCAACTAAGATCTGGGCCATTGAACGAATGGAACTGCCGAAGTGTCTTAACGATGTCCAGAAGTTCACCGTCCGCATCGTTAAGTCGGTTTGTATGTCGGTTGGGAGAAAAGGCATTGCCTCTCTACCAACCTCACGAAAAAGTCGGATAAGTTTGTTTGACGCCACAGCCGATGAAGCCTTTGCCCACTTGAAGAAGATGTTAGCCACCGCACCAGTTAGCCTCCACTACCAAAGGAGCCAATGTTGTTTCACATAGCCGCAACCAACCGAGTTGTAAGAATTGTGGTAGAGCGCGAAGAGGGTAAGTCGGCGCAAAGGCCAGTATTACATTTGAGCGAGGTATTATCTACCTCAAAGGTAACTACCCACACTATTAAAAGGTGGCATATGGTGTCTATATGACAGCTAAGAAGTTAAAGATTACTTTGAGGAGCATCCCATCAAAGTATGTGAAGCTCCCATATCAGTAGATAATGAGTAACAAAGATGCAAGTGGCGTAATTGCAAATGGGCCATTGAACTAGCTCCTTATGCGCCACAATATGACGTAAGAGAAGCAATCAAGTCTCAAGTCAGTATGATTTTTTGTGGATCAAGGTGTAGGTACAATATGAACCACCGCCACCAGATCTGAACTACTGGAGGATGCATTTTGACAAAGTTAAAAACAAAACCGGCTAGATCCGGAGTTTGCTTACCTCGCCAAAGAAGGACCGGGCTTAGTATGTGTCAGCAGATCCATTTACCACGATCAAACAATGTCGCTGAGTATGAAGCACTTGTGCATGGGCTTAAAGTGGCAAAAGATATTGGGACACGTTGGATACTATGCTTGGCGACTTGATTTGGTAATACAAGCAAGTGTCGGGATTTGGGACGCCTTGATCCAAACATGGCTCTATACAGATTTCATGCGTAAGATATCTCTGTTACTTTGAGGGATGTGAATTTCACCATGTACCCCGGTGGAAAATGAGGTCGACATGCCGTCAAGCTCGGATCAACCCGACAAGCAATTCCACCGGTGTAGCATTGAACACCTCGTAAAACCATCTATCGTGCCGCCCCTGTGAACCGACTCAATCTATGTCCCGAAGATACAGAATCCGGAGCTGTCCCCATGGACATTGACATGGGAGGTGGTGCGAAACCTGTGGACTGCCTCAAATAACTCCGAGGACGCCTCGCAGGACCCGGACTCAAGCCAGCATGATCCGGTTGAAGGCGTGGATCGATGGAAATTGATGAGGATGTGTTCCCTGCGCGAAAGCAATACCATCTTGGGCACCCTTATATTTCAATTCCGAAAGATGGAACGTTACCCATCGAGGAGGTGTTATCTGTGCAAACTCAGAGGAGAGCAAAGGCATACACAATCATCAATTCCGAGCTATACAAACGGAGGTGACCAATGTCCTCCTGATGCGTTGACCGGAAGAAGGGCTTGACATCCTCCGAGATATACATCAAGGGAGTGTGGGCATCATGCTCGTCCCCGAGCCTGGTGGCAAAAGCGCTCCTAAGATGGATCCTACTAGCCAAGTGCCTTAGAACAAGCGTAAGATCCGGTGAGAAAATGCAATGGTTGCTGAGGTACGCTTACCAAGACACATATGCCTATGTCGAACTCAAAACCATACCAATCACGTGGCCATTTGCTGTATGGTGTTTGGATATGGTTGGGTCTGCTCAAACCAGCAAGGGGAATATGACCTACATTTTGGTCATGGTGGATAAGTTTACAAAATGGATTGAAGTGAAGTTTATAAGAAAATGTGATGGAGCTACGTCAGAACATTTCTCAAAGACATTATCTTGAGATACGGTTATCCTCACAAGATTACAACCGATAATGGCACAAATTTTGCTGAAGGAGCATTTGCACGATTCTCGCCGATAAGAAGATCCGCCGACGTTGCTCGTAGCTCATCCCGCATCGAACGGACAAGTGGAAAGATCCAACAGATTAGTATTATCCGGATAAAACTCGCTCATTGAGCCGCAAAGATTAGCGGGTGCTGGATAGAAGAACTACCAGCATCGTGGAGTTTAAGAACAACTCCGAATCGATCAACAAAGCTATACGCCATTTTTTCCGTATATAAGCGGTGTATTACCACCACATAGAGCATGACTCATTTAGGTCACCTAATACACATAAGTCAAGTGCAAGAAGCCCGCAAAATGATGTTGATCTATTGAAGAAGCGAGAATTGGCATTGTCCAGATCCGCCATATATCAGCAAAATCTCCGACGCTATCATAGCCGTAAAAGTAAGCCCCTCAGTCTTTTGGGAAGGCGATCCGCGTGCTCGTTGGTACAACATACCGCTGGCATGCATAAATTATCCCTCCCATGGAAGGGCCATTCATTGTGAGCAAAGCATTGCACAATGATTCTTATTATCTTATCGATGCAAAGCCATAGAAAAGAACAAGGCGGACATGTCCGGTGAGGAATCTAAGCGCCCATGGAATGTAGCCCTACTTCTTTTCTACACTTAGCGTAGAAGTGTATGTATCCTAGTCTTCTCATATGTCGGTATGTATGCCGCAATGAGCTTATCAATGAAATGTTGGCACCTCGAGCAAAGAACTCGTGGACTGCCTTAATAATATTTGTTGTCTTTATTATTTATACGCCACCTGGAGTAAGTTGTTCTACTTAACTCGGATTAGTAGTGTGTGAGCACCAAAAACCCAACTCTTCGACTTGCTGTCCAACAAGAATTGGCTTCATGGCAAGCAAGAGAACAAGTTTGAATTGTGTAGACATGAAAACGACTAAGGAAAAGAACTTAATCGAACCGACGCTTGTTTTTTGGACTAACTTTGTATTTACTTTTAAATTATTATGCTGAATTATTTTGAGCTGTTTAAAGTTTCCAAGTATTGTTAAACAATTTTGAAGCTCGGATTCGTAAGTCGAAACCGAATCAAGGTAGACATGTCGAGCCGTAAGATTGGACTAACAAGAAAATGAAACTCGGGACTACGCCCAAGTTAATCCGGGCGAAAACTTAGTAGAAAAATATCACATGTGTACCGAATACAATTCCACCCGCATACCGGGATCCGATAAGTTTTCAAGTGTTTTCACCAAGGAGCAGCAGGAGGAGGAAGTTCATCATCTTCGCCGCCTTCGATATCCGAGGCATCATCCTCTCCATCCTCGCTCCGAGCCATCTTCAACGTTCTCAACCTCTTCGTCACCAGCCGCTTCCTGTGAAGCTCGGTCCCTCACCATTCATGAATGGGAGCATATTCGATGAGGCTATGGGCGCAAGCGGCGCCGAGCTACCCACCGGGTCATTGGTCCATTTGATCCGGTGCGCAGCGCCAGAGGTTGAGGTCGATCTTCTCATACCACGTGAGTATGTGGTGAAGAACGGTCTCACCTGCGACATGTCTAGCGGACTCCTCCAAAGGTCGAGCCAGGTCTCGATTTCGCAAATTTTTAGCGAGAATTGCGATTCTTCCGGAGTGTCTTTGCTAGGCCGTAACGTGTTGAAGATTCGACTACAACGCCAAGGAGATCCTTGCCATAGTTCTTGATGATTTCACGAGATGACAAAGCTAACCAACATGTCCTCCATGTCATAGGGGATGTCTTCACCGTCAGAGCAACGGGTGTACCCCTATCTTGGCGAAATTGGCAATGGCGGCGCCGTAATGGGGAGTACCCTGAAATTTGCCTAAAACAGGACAAGAGAAGCAGTAATGAAAAGACATGTGAGGTAACCCGAGAAATATGCCGGATAAGGAAAAGGAACTTACGAAATGTGGCTGTGGATCCGGTCAATTCATTGGTACAATCATCGCTGCCTTTGTAGCTGCACCTTCAGCGTCACGACTCAAGCTTGACATCGGCCTCCGGAGAAGTTCTCGATCCTTGGCCATTTGAGATTGAGGCGCCGCTCTTCGGTGTAGTCCTGGCCAGCCTTTTCAAGCTCGGTTTGCGTGCCGCTTTCATCTTCTTCATTTTTGCCTTTAACTTGGCAATCTCGCCATCCTTGGTTCGAGGAGGGCAAGCTCATCGCCTTCTTCTTGAGCTCGGCCGATGCTGCCCTGCTTGTTCGAGAAAATGCAGCATCATATCGTGCACGGGCACACTATCTTCCAAAGGATACCGTAATAGCTTGTTAACCCGCAAAGCCGAGGTGTGAATGTTCGCCGAGCCAAGGAGAAAAGGAGATAGAAAGCAAAGCAAGGTCGGACAAATGTAGCTACCCTTAATCTGATCCAGATTCTTCCTCATAAGCTTGTTCTCAGCCTCCACCCCAGCCGCGAAACCGAATGACGGATTAGTTCGCGTGAAAAGATGAAGGAAAACAAAAATGTGAAGAAGAGAACTTACCCTTTTCTCGTGTTCAGCGAGATGTGCATTGTGCTTTATGGCAGCAAAGATTTTGTGAGTGTCCAGAGACGCTAGAACTCAGCGCCCGGGCGGTTGGTGGTCACCGAAAAGAGTACATAAATTTGGCTTAAGCCTTGTGCATATTCGAAGTGTACAGATCCGGCCAAGTGGAACTTAACCCGCTCTAGGTGTGTGCATATTCGGTACAAGATCCGAGCCAAGTGGAACTTAACCCGCTCTAGGTGTGTGCATATTCAAGTGTACAAGATCCAACCAAGTGGAACTTAACCCACTCTAGGTGTGTGCATATTCGAGTGTACAAGATCCGAGACAAGTGGAACTTAACCCGGCTCTAGGTGTGTGCATATTCAAGTGTACAAGATCTAGGCCAAGTGGAACTTAACTCGCTCTAGGTGTGTGCATATTCATCGTATAAGATCCGCCAAGTGGAACTTAACCCGCTCTAGGTGTGTGCATATTCGGTAAAGATCCGCCAAGTGGAACTTAACCCGCCCTAGGTGTGTGCATATTTGAAGTTGTCAAGGAGCTACGTTAGTTTTCTAAGGAGCATCCGCCAAGTAACAAGTTACCCCTCGGAGGCTCGGGACTAATGGTTATATCACCAATATCTACAAAGATGTTAAGGAAAAGGTGAAGTAACGCACTTCCATCATCCGACCATGAGGTTAATCGCTTTTAGCGGTTGTGCTCATCTCGAGCAGAAGTCGGCGGAGCGAACTTTTTCCGGAGATCGCCGCTAGATTTAACTCCGCCTTTGTTCCAGCTTTTTCATAAACTCGATCAAGGTCGGAGGATATCGCTCACCGCTGAGCATGTGGGGTGCCACCAAGCCTTTGGCATGCGCTTCCCTCCTCTCAACCTGAGCAAGGGACGGGCTGGTGTGCGTAATGTTGCTACGCATTAGCTCGCTCAGCAGGGCGCCCTTGGTGCCGGAGGTTTCTGGCAAGCATGGACGCGAGGTGTGCCTGTCCAGACTGACGGACGTTGCCCGGTGGCGCTGGGGGCTTTCTTGCCTTTGAAATGCTGAGAGGAGGAAGTGGTTGCAGCAGATTTTCCCTTAGGAGCTGCCTGGGTACTTCCTCGCCGAGACTGAGAAGACTCGGATGAGGCAGAGGAGCTTGGCGCTGGTGCTCTTGTTGCTGGAATTGGTGCTATTGCTGATGTTCTTGCTGCCGGAGTTGGTGCTGGTACCGGAGTTGGTGCTGGTGCTGGAGTGGTTGCTGGTGCTGGTGCTGGAGCTGGTGCTGGTGCTGAGGTAGTCTTAGTAGTTGCTGGTTGCGCGGCCGGTTGTGGATGCCGCCGCCGGCTAGGCCGGGTCTCCTCCGCCCAAGGTTACCCCTCTTGACGAGGTGGAATAGAACCCGGAGCAGCCGCAGAACCCTCTGGAATAGGGCTCAGCGGGCGTGACTCGTCGTCACGAGGGGGAGAAGGGCTAAGTCGGAGCGGTGAAGAGATGCTAGAACCACTCTGGGGGACCTCCACCGCAGCACTGCCGAATCAAATAATGTCGGAAGAGAAACTAAAACAATGCAAGGAAGAATAAGTTGCAGAGGGAAAAGAGGCTTACGATCTCGAGGTCGGGGCCCTTGGGTTTCCGAGCCCTTCGTGCCGGGCCTTGCCTGCTGGCTTGAAGCGGTTTTGTCTCCGGACTTTTTCGCCTTTTGCAGCTGAGAAGGTCCGAAGGAGGAACTTGATGCAGCTCCACGCCTCTTCTTCAGCGCTACCGGAACAGGTTCACCCGTAGCAAGGGGAGGGTCCTCGTGGATTTGCCCACCGGGGTTAGCTGATGCTAGAAAAGCATAAGAAAGGGGGACAGCGTCAATAGCTTCCATCACCTCGATATCCGAGTCATCTTCATCATCGGGCCAATCTCTAATAGAAGAGAGTTTACCGTGGGTCGCTTAGTTGCCGGCCATTGGGAGGAACATCTCCTGGTCTCGTTCTTCCTCGTCCGAAGCTTTCCGATCAAAGACATTTGAGGGTGGGATCGGTACCATCCTCGATAGTTTGTTGAAGGAATTGCTAAGGGAGAAAAATACAACCGAGTTAAAAGTACAACGCGATCGACATAAGATTTAATTTGGAGAAAGTTGGCACGAAACCTACCATGGGAGGAAGCCTATCCCATAATAATGCTCAATTCCCCACGCCCACTGTGAGGAGAAGTCCTTGTGGGTGGTGAAGAGGGCTCTGACCCGCGACAAATTTCTGTGTTGCTAAGCTCAAGGACGATGTCCGATTGGGGTCACGACTCAGCTCATGTGGCACACCTTGTGTGTGCGCTCGAGAGGGGAGATCCGGCTATTTAATGTGATCATGGCGCCTCATTGCGCAACCCGAGCTCCTTCACCTCCGCTGAACCTTTGTTGACCTGGTTGGCCTAACATCAGGCTTCTTGGGGACAACGCCCACAACTCCAAGTTAGGTGGACCCGGAGCATAGGCAAGCAGCCGGATCAAGTCTTCGCCCCTCGCTCGACATAAAAGAAAGTTCGGGCCCATCCTTTGCAGGAGTCCAGCCCGGTGACTCGGGAAAAGGATAGCCTCCGGGTGAGATGGACGCGTCTAATTGAGTGAGCTGCTTGTCCTCCGGATCAAGTTGAATGTTCGAATGACATTACGACGGCGACAAAAACCGTATCCATAGCTCCTTCGGCCATAGTCCGCATAGCCTTCGATCGTGGAGGCGAAAGCGTAAAGAGAAGTAATTATGCTAAGGTGAAGGTGGTGCGGCTGGAGTTCGAGGTGCTTAACCAATCATAGAAGAAATCGCTGACCGGCAAACCAACCTCACCGAAGTGGGACAAGAACACAACATACTCACCCGGATTGGGCGAGGGGTGAGTTCAACGGAGGCGAGGCACGGATGACACCGCAGGAATGCGCCAGCGGTAGAGCCAGTCCAGTCGCCTTGGCACTCCAAGAGATTCGCCCCACGACCGCTGTCCGCCATGGGCGGTGTCTTCCTCCATCTCTTGCTCGGCGACGGCTCTCCCTCGTCATCTTAGGTGCTCACGCGCTCACCGGGCGCGCTACAGTGGGGGTAACGGGCCTAGATTGACAATGAACCGTGGCAGAGGAGGTGCGTAGTGGTGGCGGCAATGCAGAGGCGTGGGGAAGCAGTGCGGCGGCGGCGCTGCTACTTAGAAGCAGTGGCGGTGGAGCTGTCGCGGGGAAGACGACGAAGAAGAAGAGCTAGAGACAGAGGGCGAAGGGGAAAAGACCCAAGGTGTGCCCTCCCTATTTAACCACTCCTCGAGGGGAAGTGGATCGTCATGCGAAAGAGCCACGGTGTGGTCGTATACCCGCATCGACCAATCAGCAATGAGCCACACGTAAGGCCGCTGTGGTGTAGCGATCCCATGACGGATGCAATCGATGCGCTAACGAGGAGGCGTGACGTGACCTCGCGGCGATAACAAACAATTACTGCGATGGTTACTGTGGCTGGCCCTTAAAATGAGGTAACCTGATGATTAGCCTCCACGTGGGTTAGCGTACGAGAGAAGGAAAGAAGACCCGGATGAGACCATGGTAACCCGGCCAGCAAGTGAAAACTTGAATGTGCCAAGGGAAGGTAAAACCATGAGGTTCGAAAGTTAAGGTGGTAACCCGCCAGCAATTGAGAACTTGGAACGTGCCAAGGAACGAATCCATACAACCCGGGATAAGGAGATAACTCGAAATAACATCCAAAGCTCATTAAAATTGAACCTGATGTGGCCTTAGCAGCCAAGGCAGCCAAGACCGCACCAGCTTCGGGACTAATGTTAGATACCCTAGGGTCACGCCGTATAAAGGCTTAGTTAGCCGAGGTTCGCAAGGTTAAAGCGGATGTCGGCCGAGTTACCTCAAGGCAGTCAATCTCGGGTAACCCGGACCAGGGGTGTCCACCTAATCGAAGTCTCATATGACTTAAGCAAAGGAGCCGGATAGATGAATCTAACTTGTATGCAGGAATAGTATGACCGGATCCTCCACGATCCGGGTCATAGCAAGCTTCTAGCAGAAGGAAGGAATCTCACGGTCAAAAGTAACCCCTGCACACACTGCATGAGCAAAGCGGACAGGAGCAGGACCACCAAGGCGTGGCCGACAGAGGTGACGACGCCCGTGTCGGCTGACGCAGGCGCCACAGAGGCTCATGTAGCCTCTGCATGGGTGACGCGGGGGAAAAGCACCCTGGTCGGTTTGCTATTTTGGGAGGAGGCATATTCTCGAATATGCCTCCACGTGTGCTAAGTGGAGACCTAGCCACCCCTATATAAGGAGGGCTAGGGCCTCCAGAGAAGGGCTGGGCTATTCTGATTGGTTTTAGGTTCTAAGGGTTGATCTCTAGTTGGTCTTGTACGGGTTAACTGTGGGTGAGAGTAAGAGAGTTGCTTCTTCCTCCTCTCACCAATACAGCTCTAGGAGCACTTGTAACCTTGGAATTGAATCAAATACGAACCTTCTTTGTGGGGAATCACCTCACTATCCCTCCCTGGATTCCCCTAGTGCTATTAGTCCCCACCTTTAGCCTATCCATGGCATCTGTGACACCACCACAACAAGCTTAATGAGTCACATACCAAAGAACAAATGCTCCAAATTTTAGCAAAGAAAGATGGGACCAAGGAGATCAAAAATCATGGGCAAGAACAGCAAGAACGTAGATTTCGAGCAAAGAACTGATGTTTTCTGGAGAGAGAAAGAAGGGAAGTGAGAGAGTGAGTGGAGGGCTAGGTGGCCCACACCATGGCCAAAGGCGCCTCGGCGTGTTGCCGACTAGGTGGCGTGGCTCGCCAGTGTGGGCCCCCGGTACTCTCCAGCACTTCTCTGCCTTTTTCACGTAAAAATTTAATATGAATTTTCTGGAATTTTCAAGACACTTTATTTTGAGCAATTTTAGGTATAGATGAATGATTTTCCGACGTAAATATTTTTTCTGAAAGATGCAAAAGCAAAACAAAGCTAAAACTTCAGAAGTTCTAAGACACTCTAATATGCAAGCAACTAGCAAAAAGAAAAGTAAACTAAGCGAAAGAAAAAACTAAATGGATAAAATGAAAAGTAAGCGAGGATAATCATGGTGAAAATATTGTTTTGTTCATTAAAATCCCTTTGTTAACAAGGTTGATCAGGTCTTGTTACCAAAACAATTTTATATGAAACAAAACTTTGCATACCACTTATGATTATGTTACCTCAACCTTGATAGCAATGGTGCCAATCATAATTGTTTCGTATTTTTCTCTTGGTATGGGACAATATATTTCTCCAACTTGAATGCCCTCAACATGTTCAATTGAATTTAACCCATAAGTCCTATCAATCTTCTTGGGGAAATAGACTGTATGCTCCTTGTCATTAACATTAAAAAGTCACATTTCCTTGATTACAATTAATAACAGCTCCTCGCAGATTAAGAAAAGGTCTCCCAAGAATAATAGACATATTATCATCTTCAGGCATTTCAAGCACAACAAAATCAGTTAATATCAAGCAATTATGAGCCACTTGAACAGGTACATCCTCACATATACCAATAGGAATAGTAGTAGATTTATTAGCCATTTGCAAAGATATATCAGTTGGTATTATTTTTTCCAGTTGAAGTCTCTTATAGCGAGAAAAAGGCATAACACTAACTCCCGCCTCCCAAATCACACAAAGCGCTTCTAACATAACTATTTTTAATAGAGCATGGAATAGTTAGAATCCCTAGGTCTCCAAGTTTCTTTGGAACTTTACCATTAAAGGAATAATTAGCAAGCAAAGTAGAAATTTCTTCATTAGGGATCTTCCTTTTATTCGAGACAATATCCTTCATATACTTTGAATAAGGAGGCAATTTAATAGCATCAGTCAAAGGAATTTGCAAGAATAAAGGTTTCATCCACTCACAAAACTTATTATAGTGTTCATCTTCCTTTGACTTGTGTTTCTTATCAGGGAAAGGCATAGGTTTTTGGACCCAAGGCTCTCTTCACTACAATGTTTCTTAGCAGCAAAATCTTCTTTAGTGTATTTAGTATTCTTAGTGTGCCTTTTGGGTTCTCCTTCAACTTTTTCTTTATCAGGAGCATCATTTTCTTCATTACCACTTTCAGTTTCAGCATCAGAGACAGATATACTATTAGAATCTTTAGCAGGTTTAGAGGGTTCTACAATAGTTTTATGTCTCTTTTTTCTTTTCTTAGGAGTAGTACCACTATTTTCAGCTTGTTGAGAATCCTGCTCTTTTCTTTTAGGAAGCCCCCTGGGATATAGAGGATCCTGGGTAGCAGAACCACTATTAGTTCTAATTTCATAAGCATGTTTTTCTTTAGCAGCATTAACTAGCAAGTCTTTTTGTACTTTAATAAGTTGATCAATTTGAGTTTGAACCATTTGAAAATGTTTAACAAGCATTTTAACATCATTAGAGGTTCTTTCCACACTATCCTTCAACTCAACGATAGCTCTTGTGTTTTCCATTAGATGATTTTGCACCCTTTTATTAAAATTATCTTGCTTAACAATAAAAACATCAAATTCTTCTAAGCATTGATCAGGAGGTTTAGAGTATGGAATATCACCTTCATAAAAATGTTGGAGAGAGTGTTCCTCAATAGTGGATGAGTAGGGAATTGGCTTACATAATTCTTCTATAGGAGGTAAATTCTTGACATCAGCAGCTTTAATTCCCTTCTCCTTAAGACATTTCTTAGCTTCCTTCATCACTTCATCATTTAGTTCAATAACTCCCCTTCTTCGATGTTGGTATAAGGTATAGCTGGTTTAGGTATAATTGTTTCGTATAGATGCTTCAAGAGGAGTCCAGTCTTCATAATTTTGCTTATTTTAGCCATTAATTCTTAGCTTCCTTGGGAGTCCTATTCTGAAAACACAATCAGCACAACTATCCAGTATGTCCTAGATTCTTCAGCTAGTCCATTATAAAATATATCAAGAAGCTCATTCTAGGTAATGGACATCCAATGGGTGTATGAATCAAAGCACAAAACCTTGCCCATGATTCAGTAATATCTCTTTTCTCCTGCTTAAAATCAAAAAGTTCCTGCAAAATAACATGTCTAGCACTAGGAGGAAAATATTTCTACAAGAAAGTACTAATCACAATCAGGGCTATCAATAGATCCAGGAGGTAAATTATTAAACCAAGTTTTAGCTTCCTTTTAGTGAAAAAGGAAAATTTTAGCAACAAAGTAGGTGCATCTTAATATCATCGTAAAACAGCCACCATGGTAGAAAGCTCACCATATGTGCTACCGCACTTTCATTCTTAGTCCGACAAAAAGGTTCTTTCTCAACAATAGCTATGTAAGATAGATCAAGAGAGAAATCATAATCCTGATCTTTAATGTTTATGGGAGATGCAACAAACTTAGCATTACGAGACAATTTGGGTTTTATAGTACGCCTCTCAAGGAGACTCTTAACAAGACTCTGGCATGGGTGTTTTGACATTCTTTAATAAATTCATCGGTCATCTCAATATAACCGCCTTCAATATCATAGCTCTCTAGACCAGATGAACTGACAGTGTAGTAGTGTCTTCATTAGAGTTTCAAGATTTCCGCCATAGTTCTAGCAATCGAAGCATCTAGAAAGGACCTAATGAATCACTCTTATCAAGCATACTAGAAGCAAAGATCATAAGTATCGGTTTTAGATTCAACCATAGTAGTAGTGTGTGTAACATGTGTATGTGGGGGCGTAAGGAGCTTACTCATAACAGATGGTGAATCAAGAGCAACAGAGGTATTTAGAACTGCATTCTTCTTGTAGTGGATGGTAAATAGGAACCTTGCCATCACGAGACTTACCCATGATGGGTGGATGGCAGCGAACAATAGTGATTCCACGTGAACTTGACAAATAGAGCTATGCTCCCTGGCAACAACGCCAGAAAATAGTCTTGATGACCCACAAGTATAGGCGGTGTATCCCAGTATTTTCGAGGGAAGTGAAACCCAATTTATTTGTTCGACACAAGGGGAGCCAAAGAATATTTATAAGCCTTAACAACTGAGTTGTCAATTCAGCTGCACCTGGAAACAATCTTGCTCACACCAGTTTATCAGTAGCAACAGTTTTGTAGTAGCAATAGTAGAGTAATAGCAGAGTAAAAGTAAAGATGAGTAACAATTGCAGAACAAGAGGGATTAAAGCGCGGTACACATAGGGATGTATGGACGGGCATTGCATGGACAAGACAATTCACATGGCAATCAAGACATAGGGCATTTGAAGAGAAATAAGATAAAGCATCCAAGTACTAAATAATCATAGGCATGTGTTCCATATATAGTCATACATGCTCGCAATGAAAACTTGCACAACATCTTTTGTCCCGCCAATTGCTTGCAGCGGGCTCTCATTTTAATAGAGCACCGAGCAAAGCATTAACACTCCATGAACACATGTGATCCTCACATTAAAGCCATTCCTCCTGCTATCCCGATTGATGTCACTTCGGGGCCTTTGGTTCCGGACAACAACGTGTGTATACAACTTGCAGGTAAGACCATAAACAATACTATCATAATGAACCAATAACATGTTCAGATCTGAAATCATGGCACTCGGGCCCTAGTGACAAGCATTACATAACAAGTTGCAAAAAGTCAAAAAGCACTAATAAAGATACTAGGCACCATGCCCCAACAACTGATGCCATTACATGAACGATCTCATCCAATCCCTACCATCCCCATAGCTCATCAAGGGGGATTACTCACTCATGGATGGGGAAACCTGGATGGTCGATGGAGAAGCGATGGTGATGATGATGGTGATGATCTCCTCCAATTCCCCATCCCGGCAAGGTGCCAGAACGGAGTTTCTGGTTCCGAATCACGGAATCCGTGGTGGGGGCGAGTAACTCTTCCTGAAAACATCGAACCCCCTTGGTTTTTAGGTCAAGAGGCAACTTATAGGCAAAGAGGAGGCCGAGGGGGCCGAGGCGCCACACCAACCCAAAGGCGGCTTGGCCTGGGCAAGGCCATTGTGTGGTGTGGGCCCTCTGACCTACCTCGCCTGCCTTTCTCCGTGAGTCTTCGTGAAATAGGATTTTTGTATATTTTCCGGATTTTTCCTAATAGTTGATTTTATACACAAAAACTAGACACCAAGGTAATTCTCGCTGAAAACAATGTCATCAGTTAGTTGTACCCAAATCACACAAGTTTAGAGGAAAACAATAGCAAAAGTTTTCGAGAAAGTGGATACGCTTTGGACGATCAATGTGTTATGGAGATTCGGATCTTGTAGCTCAACAAGTGTCGGATATCTGTAATGCAAATAAGCACATGGAAGCATATAGAGCTGTCATGGATGAACTATCTAAATCGTTCGAAGGGTTTGAGGTTCAACACATCCCTCGAACAGAAAATGAGGAAGCAGATTCACTATCTCGTGAGTAGGCTCTACACGGAAAAAGGTCCTGATGGCGCTTTTAGAGAACCCCAAAGTTCCCTCTATAAAAGGAGTAGACGAGAATATCCCACCAACCGACTCACCTTTAGTGGCAGTTCTGGCTCTAATTCCTAGCTGGACTCAACCCTACCTTGATTACTTGGTAGATGGCAAATTACCCGAAGACGAGGTTCTGAGCCGGCAGATCATCCAACGAGCAAAATCCTATACTATAATTAATGGTGAGCTCTACAAGCGGAGTGTGTCTGGTCTCCGAAGAAGGAGGAAATCTTACAAGAAATCCACGGTTAATGCGGTCACCATGTCGCAGCCAAATCTTTAGTGGCAAAAAAGCTTTTTCGACATGGTTTTTCTCTCGCTTATAGCCAAGGCTACTGAACGGCTGGTCAAGACGTGCAAAGGTTGCCAAAGTACGCCAAGCAAGCTCATGTTCCGCTGATCACCGCTAACAATACCTATAACATGGCCTTTGTGGTCCGGGCTTGACATGGTAGGACCGCTTAAACGGGATCCAAGTGGATTTACTCATCTCTTAGTGATGGTGGATAAATTCACAAAATGGATTGAGGCTAAACCTCTACCAATTGTGATGGAGCAACAGCGTAAGATTTGTCGAGGATGTCATATCCGACACGGTTATCCGCATAGCATTATCACGACAACGGAGTAACTTTTCTATGGGAGAGCTTGTCAATTTTGTGATGAACAAAATATCCGCTTGACATTGCGCTACCGATATCCACAAGCTAATGGACAAGTCGAAGAGCAAATGGTTTAATCCTACAAGGCCTAAAACCAAGACTGGCACCACTCAAGGCGTGGGGGGCTTGGGCAAGAGAATTACCTTCGTAATATGGAGTTTACTTAATAACTCCAACAGTCAACTGGATATACACCTTCTTCTTGGTCTATGGTGCGTAGCGTTCTTCCTAGTGATTTGATTCATACTTCTCCCAGTTGCTGCGTGATATTGAAGAGGATGCCAAAATTTCTTGACAAAATGATCTCGATTTAATCGAAGAAGTTCGCATCGTTGTTGAGATGAGATCAATAGCTTATCAATAGAAGTTATGCAAGTATCATAGCTAGAGAGTTAGAAATTGGTCTTTCAATAAGGGCGATTTGGTTCTCCTGCTTGTGCAGAAAAGAAAGCACAAACTTTCCCCAGTATGGGAAGGGACCTTTTAGTTAGCCGAGTATTGCACAATGGTTCTTACTATCTAACCGATATGCTAGTCAAGAAAGACCTCGCTACTAAGAAAAGAAAGAGAGCCGGAGGCAATACATTCCTAAAGAATTAGACAAGCCGTGGAATATTGCTCATTTATGTCCCTTTTATTCTTAATTTATCTTTCTTTGTAATCATATATGTGTACATGTTCAATGAGAAATAAAGTATTGGTTGCCTCATTTTTTATAAGAAGTTTTATATTACCATCTTATTTCCGAATGATCATGTCACAGTAGAATATCCCAGAATACTTGAAAGTACTTTATGCTCATGTTTGTTCTGGTTAAGATTTCCGATTCTAAAAATGCTACCTTCGAGTATAAATCTAAATTTTCTAGTTTGTACTTTGGTTATTTATCTGATTGCCAGATGCGGGCATTTTCCAAGTAGTGAATTGTTGGTACTGGAGGCCGGCTTTGTTTCCGAGTTTAAACTAGTTTAGCAATTGAGCTCTGTTGCTCGGCAAATTTTCTGTGTTGAAGGTTGGCCGGCTCACGAAAGGGACGAGGCGGAAAGCCATATAAACGATAAGTACAGGCAAAACAAAAAGTGCTTATGTAAAAATTTCAGACACGATAGGTATAAAGCCAAAAGTGCTAAATAGCAAATAGAAAATCTTAGCACCAGCAAAAGTATTAAACTACTTATTTACAACCCAATTGTTTTTCAGAATAACACAAAGTTTTTCTGATGATCTACGATGCATGAGGAGAGGTAGGAGCTGCCGGCTCACTAGAGACATCAACCTCGCCTTGATATCTATCTGAGGCCTTCAACCAAATGTTTGTTCGCCTTCGGAGACTTTAGTCATACCGACAGTGCAGGAGGCGTTCCACGCCGAAAGTGAAGAAAGGAGTGTCGAAGCTGGTCAAGTCAGCACGTGACACCCATATCCGCACAGAGTCCATGATGGCCTTGATGTCCGCCTCCTGCCTGCCTTCATCCACAAAATGTCACCCCTGTGGTTACTTGCCGATTTCCATGCTTCCATGGTGGCTCATAACCATGGTGAGAGGGTTCTGGATGCGTTCACGATAGGACATGTTCCACCTCGATGAGTTGGGGCATCTCCTTGGCCTTGTCTCAAGACTTCAAAGCCGTACATTATATGCATGTCCGAACCTTGAGTACTTCACCAATATCCTCCAAGGATTGGCGTAAATCATGAAGAAAATCGCCACTTGTGTAAGCCGGTGGTGCGAGACTCCTGGAGGTAGAATCCAAGAAGTTCAGAGGACTCACATGTAATGCAAAAAGGTTAGTAAATATATCTGAACTCCAAAGTCGTAAAAAGCAAAAGTCGTAAAGAAGCAAACATACCCAAGATGACATCATCAACTTTGGTCTTCTCTTCCCTAAGGCTCTAGAGTTCAGTCCGGAGTGCCTCGGTGATGTCCTTCTCTCTGAACAATGCATCGTTGATATCTGAGATCTTTTGATCCTGGGCTGCGATCCTTCGATCATGTTCTTCAGTGGCCATAGAAGAGGATTCAAGAACTTGCGCAATGCTCCATTCATGACCCGCCTTTAAATTATCCAACTCCCGACGTAAGTCGGTGTTCTTCACCTCTAGGGTCTTCAGATTCTCGGCTTCTTCAATCATAGCACATGATTGTTTGACCAGTGCTGTAAGCAAAAAGAACAACGGTTGAGTAAATAATTCAACTATGAAATAAAGAGCAAGGTTCAGGGATCGAACTGTTTACCTTTAGCCTCATCCCTTGAGACTTTTAACTGAGCATTTTTGTGCCGGAGAGCTCTAATCTCTCTCTGCTTGTTCTAGAAAGCCATAGGTGTTCAATACGCAAAGTTTTTTCAAACTAGATTATTGACTCTAGTGCAAGTGGGAGACTGAAGGGAATATGCCCGAGAGGCAATAATAAAGTGGTTATTATCTTATTCCTTGTTTATGGTAAATTTTTATTTTGCATGCTATAATTGTATTAATTTGGAAACGTTAATACATGTGTGTTTAATAAACAAAAGGAAAGTTACTAGTTATGCCTCTCTTATAAACTAGCTCGTTGATTAACAAGATGATCAAGGTTTCCTGATCATGGACATTGGATGTTGTTAATAATGAGGTCACAACATTAGTGGAATGATGTGATGAACATTCATCTGAAGTATAGCATTATGATCAAAGTCATTGTGTTTATATTGTTATAACATCATACGAAGTAATCCTAGTCCTTAGACCATGAGATCATGTCAATCACTAACACTTGAAGAGTATCTTGATAACATCAAACGTCACACCGTGAAAGGGTGATTATAAAGGTGGGTTCGGTGCTATGAAAGTGTTATGTAGAGGCTCATGGATCAAGAGTGGGATTTGTCCATCCCGATGACGTATAGATATACTCTGGGCCCTCTCGGTGATATCACATTGGTTAGCTTGCAAGCAAGTGATGAGATCACTAGAATGTTATATCACGGGAATGAGAAAATAGTACATGTCAGTAACGAGATAAAACTAGGTATGGAGACACCGATGATCGAATCTAGGACATGTAATATATCGTGAGACAAAGGGATTTAATTATCGTTAAAGGTTCTCACAATCACGTAAGTCATCGCTGAATGTGGAGCTGTATGGATCTCCGTGTCCCGCTCGATTATTAACTGAGAGGGCTCGTGATCATGTTCTGCATTATTTACGAACCATAGGGTGGCACACTTAAGGGATACCGGCACCATTTGGAGCAAATATGTTTTATAAAGATTTAAGAAAGTGCTGGAATTATTTCAATAGACACTAAACTGTTTCGGTGAAATTAAGCAAAATTGGTTCTGCATGTAATATTGAAATGTTGCAGGGGGTTTTATGTGAATGTTTGTTAATTAAAGTAATTAACAAAATTCTGAATAAAATTAAGAAAAGAGTTTTATTAAATGATAGAGCATTAAATTTGGAGAAATTTAATGCATTTAAAGTGGATACTTTAAAGAGGAATGTTAAGGGCAAATTTATGTGGAGGAGTTACCACCACATGAATGAGGAGGTGAAGGGTCACCCCTTGGGCACCGGCCATGGGGAGGGTCACTCCCTCCTCCTATAAAAGGCCACCCTCACACCCCTTCTTCCTCACACCTCCTCGTGAAGGATATCTCTCCCCCTCTAGTATTATTCCCCCATGGTCTCGGATTAGCAGATACATGTTCCCGGTGGCTTTATCTCGAAAGGAGTTGCTTCCACTTCTTTGCTGGAGCGAGGGATGGAGGTTGTCGGGGTACCGGACGTGTGTGCAATCACAGATGCACCGCTGCTTTGCGGTGCTAGACTTGGTGGTGCTAGACTTGCTAGAGCTGGATTTGATGGACATGCTGGAGCTGGACCTGCTGGACTTCATCACGATCTTGAGAGGGGCAAGTGTACAACTACATCATCCACGAGTTCCATCTCGTTAACAAAGCTTGGTTGTCTTAGAGGGTATGTTCTCTATGGATGTATATCCACCCGTTGCTTGTATCTAGTAGATAGATCCCGCGATAGTAGTTCACATCATAGGAATTTTTTGTTTTCTATGTCATGAACTCCAACAAAGGTATCGTGAGCCCTGATCTATGCGTAGGTGCTTTGCAGGGGTAGTACACATATGTTTATATGTGGGAAATGATGATCATGTTATTGCTTCTTTCATGTATTTTGGATATTGGTGGCATAGTAGGATGAAGCGCCCGACCAACCTTACATGTCATCGCATTACGAGACCGGTTCCACGACCGACATGCAACTAGTTTTGCATAAGTGGTCGTGGTGTCTATCTCTCCTACTATAGTCAATATCTAATTTACAACGAGTTGCTAATAACTTACTTATCATCGTTTTGTTTCCATGTTCCTAGGTAAGACATGTTCTATCTCCGAAAGCCCTAAGCCACGTAAAACTTGCAATGGATAAATTAGAGGCGTCTAGTTTAGATTGTTGCCGGGTTAGTGTCATGATATGGTAATGTTGTAAGTTGATGTATGGTAGATACCTTACAACACACCTAACGTGTAAGTTCCATAGACCTTGGCCTTACACACAAAGGAATGATAGAGATCATACCACGATGCACGTGATGATGATCAAATGCATGGACCATATCATTCCACTTTACACATATGATGTTTGCATGTTACATTGCTAGTTTGGCGTTTTAGTAGCATTATAAATGATCCCTCATTTAAATATCAAGATAAAATGTGTTCTTCCTTAAGTATGCACTGTTTTATGGATCGTGTTTTGAGACATCACATGATGATCGGGTGTACTTGACTCTACGCTTTCATACAACGGGTGTAAGACAGTTTTACACACGCGAATACTAAGGTTCTTACTTGGCGAGCCTAGCATGTATAGACATGGCCTCGGAACTGTCAACACCCGGATTTTTAATCCCAGATGCCCGTTATGCCATACCTCGCAATCCTGTGGATTACCATTTTATGCGAGACATAACGGATTGGATATCACAGTACATCATCCATTACAAACCATACATAAGGTTTTTACACAAATAAGGATCTCATGATCCAGTCTTTAATACAACAAGCAGCGGAAATAAACGATAGCGTAGCGGTGGGGTCCATCTTTAGGGGGCACAGTAATGCGATGAAGCGTATAGTCCTAGTTATCATAAATTCCGGCCGACCATCATCTTGATAATCTCCTTCATAGTCTGGCCATGACAAGAGCCAAGGACAAAAGCCATGAGTACTCTTTAAGTACTCGCAAACTACTACTAACAAGGGGTATAATTCTAATTAAAGTACTGAAACTAAGTTAACCATCAAATTAAGTTTGAAACCTAAGCTGAGTTCAGAAGCAAAGAAAGATAAAGTAAGTTATAGAATCACTTAAGTTGGGAAGCTATTATCATCAACACAACCGTGGTGTGGTCAAGTCAAAGTTCATCATTCATTTCAAGTTATTTAGAAAACATCTGACAACCAAACAGTATGGCCATTCCAACTGTCCATAACCGCGGACGTGGCTATTCGAATAGTTTGACACTCTTCAGAGGTGGTACACTTTCACCACAAGATTCAATACATCCGCTGTGGATAACTCAATCATCATACTTAGTATGCGTATAATCAAACATAACCTTCCCTTTACACACCCTAGTACAAGCACCTCTCCTATGAGCATGGCTCTCCCAACCATGACCATCATCATCTTGGGAACTGATAGGTGGACATCATTGAGAGGTAGCCTCACTCAAACCTCTCCGTGAGGGAACTAATACTAATGCATATAAATTTCCAGCTAAGCCTTACCCAATTCTGTAATGTGGTTGTACGGTAAATTTGGAAATGGTATTGCATCCTAATCCAACCATCGCTTTTATAAAAGGGTTAAGGCTCATGCCTCATCATTTTCATCATCATAAACCAGTTGTGTTTCTCAACACATGTCAAACATCTCAATAGAATGACTCATCATTCCAAGGTTTTCATAATTCATTTTCACCAAGTGTTCCCATCTAAAGTGATTCAAGTTTTTGATCTATACTAAGGTACTAAGTTAAGAGTGTTCACTAAGGTGGGAAAGATGGGATCAATCTCATGCCATAGAATGACATCTAAAGGTTTCTAAGTAGGTCAAGTTTTATACTTTATGCTACCTTCAAAATTAAGTAAAGAACTTTGTGTAAACTAAGGGGGTAAAACTTATCAATAAGACTTGGGGTACTAATAGTTAAAGGGGTGTGATCAAAGCGTGCTTAAGGCATCTTTGCTAAACCATCTAGTTTTATTCCAGCTTGCTAACAATATCTTGCTAAAGTATGTTTTGCAAGGGTTAGCTTGCCACTAATAGCTTGCCTTGGTTGGCAAGGTTGAAGTTTTATTCTTCTTCTTGTTCTTGGTAGAACTCCTCCTCCTCGAAGGCTTGGTCGGTACTAGCGTCTATAAATACATAGGGAGTAGACAATAACCAAACAATACTTAACTAGGCTAAGTAGCATTCTAAAACACACAATTGATGATCTATTATCATCACAAGCATCACAAGTTTAATTCAATAGTTTCAACCTTTTTATTTTGGAAAAGTAATTTCTACTCATTGAAATATTAACTAAAATATAATATTCACCACCAAAATATGGGATCATGTGGACCCATGTCCTCACCACATATTCTAACTTGTGGGAATGAGATTTAAAGGTTGGATCAATATTACTTTGGTTTAAGTTTATTATTTAATGATTTAAAGTGACTAGAAATGCCTATATAGCATTATTTTGGTACTAGTCCAAAGTCACTGCACGTAAACCTTAATATTATTACATATTTAGATAGATATGATGAAATGTGATTTTTGAGAGTTGGAATCAACTCAAAAGCTAACTTGGTTGATTTTATAAAAATGTTTCAAGTTGCAAAAGCTTCTATCTTCTTATTTTTATTAGGAGAGATCTATAATTCTAAATGAATTAAATCCAACGGTCTTGGATAGATCATTTCAATACCTTTCAGACAAAATTGGTTTCATGCCATTTGGATTTCTAAAACTCTCTGAATTGATTTTCAAACTAGTGAACAGAAACTAGATTCAAACTAAAAGAAAAATCCAGATTTGAATCTGTGGGCTAACGCGGGAAAGGGAATGGGCCGACCCAGTGGTGCTACGCGGCACGGGGCTCAGCTGACAGGGGGTCCCGCTTGTCAGCGGCACTTAACACGTAAACGGCACGCCATGTGGTCGCCGCGATTAGAGGCTAGATCTACGGCTGAGGGTCGTCGTCGACGACGAACAGGTCGTCGGCGAGCTCGAACCCTAGCGGATCGGTGGGGGTCTACTAGGGGCGTACCAGGGCTCCAGCGGTGTCGGCGATGCGGGAGAACAAAGTGTAAGACGACGGCGAGGCGAGGCGTGGTCGCGGCGGAGCTTGGGGTGGTCGGAATCAACGACACCCTTCTCCTCCAGAGGCGGCAGCTCCGGCTCCAATTCCAGCGAGCTGCTGCTCCACTTGCTCCGGCGAGAGGTGGGTGATGTTTAGAGACGTGAGGGGAGTGGAATGGTATGGAGAGGAATGGCTGGGGAGGGCTCCTTTTATAGGCTCGACGGTGAGACCGAGCGGGATGGCTACGACGGTGGCGACATGGCTACGGCCAGCGTAGCTATGGCTGGGATGGCGATCGATAGGCGGCCTTCCGGCAGGTTTCAGGAATTAAATGCGGCCGTAGGGGCGGTGGTATGTGGTCTGGGCGAGGTGGCGCTCTGAGAGGCAGAGGCGGCGGTGTCCATGGCGAGCGGTGGCTGTGGGGCTTTGGGTGGCGAACGGGGGTGTCCGGGGTGTTCTCCAGGTCGAGGCGGAGCGGTGGGCGCGGGCTGCGGTCGAGCGGCGGCTTGTGCACGCGGGGGCAGTGCGTGCTCTGGGGGCAGCATCGACATGCTCGACAAGCTCCGGGCGCGGCGGTTCCTGGCCGCCCGCCTCCGCTCTGGCCCGGGCTGGCTGGGTGGTGGAGGTGGACCACCGCAAGGTACTAGACATGGCGAGAGGGGCCGGAGAGGGTTGTCGCAGTGCACTGGTCGGCGAGATGGTGCTCGGCATGGCTGTGCAGTGCGGCTAGGGGTAGAGAAGAGGCTGGGTTGGTCTGGTCTGGCTTGAGGGGGGACAAGATGATCAAAGCACTACAGAATTGCTAGACAAAATCATCCCAAAACAGTAATAGTACGGCCTTAATGATCTTGCTAACAAGGTGTTTGACAAAATGGCCGCAAGATAAAAAGTTTCGAATTTTGAGTTCAAAATTTTTGAGTGATCTCCACTAGTGATAGGTAGTCTCTGGTTGCAAGGGTTTTGAAAATGGAGCTCAAATAGAGGGTTTTTGAAATAGGGGTGATCTATGCATATGCATTAGATTCAATTTTAAACTGTTATTTAAAATAGTTAACATAATGTTTTTAGTGGATCCAAAGGTGGGCCTTGGTACCTCATTATGTGTACTAGCAAGGGGTGCAAAGATTAAGAATTGTTTCTGTTAAGTTTTGAGTACTAGGAATAGCCAAAGTAGGCATGAGAGTTAAATTTGCCAAATGACCATTCCTCCTTTAATTCTTTTTGATTTGATTTTCTTTAGAAAGTTTGGGAATGATGTAGATGATGTTTAAATCACCTAAGAAACATTTTACAAGCATTGATCATTCCATCATGGCAATTCAAACAACTCCTATTTTAAATGCACACACATATGAATGCTTTGATTTAAATTTGGAAAGTTTTTGTTAACCCTATTTTTGGATGATTTGATCTTGATGAGCTTGGATTAAAGTTTTGGGATGTTACAGGAACACGGACCGAAAGGTTAAGCATGAGTCATATAGTTGATATGATGCCCATATTATTGCTCGCCTTTGAAGCTACACCGACTCACGTGATGATCGGACTTGGTGTAGTGGATTTGGTTCATGTAATCACCAAAAGGCACGAGGGATGTCGTTTTTGAGTGGGAGTTCATTTCAATTTGGATTAGTTGAACCAAATTTGTCATAAACTAAATCAAAGTGAATTTGCATAATTTGTTGTAGTCATTGGCATCTATTTACTACCTTATGCTTAGTTTTAATTGAGATAATAGAACTATAGAATTCTGGATATTTACTTTACGAACTGGTATCGTATTGTTTTGAATGTCAATTTAAAGTTTAGAAGTCCTATTGCAAACTTTCAGCAAACTCTATTTACTCCATGAAGTTTAATAAGTAGTATTAAATCAAGAGTAAGAATTCCAATGTTAGTATCTAAAGTATCATGTTTGCCTCCATAATTTTTGATATTCAAAAGTTGTTTTAATATCAAGGTTATCTAGGAGCTGAAATAATTGTTTCAGGAACCATCATGTGTGGAAGATATTATGATATCTGAAACAATGTTTTTGGTTGCATTATGATAGAGTATAATTTAGCAAAATACATGTTCTCATATTGTATGAGAATTTGTGAAGGATGGAGATGCTAGGCATCCGGATCTCCCAAAAGGTTTTGGGAACCAACATTATACTCATGATTCTTCCTTATAGGCTATAGTAGCTTGATCATGAAAGTTGTCATGATAAGGATGAATAGAATATGTAAGTAAAATGTTTACTACACTAAAAGATTACTAAAGAATGGATTCTTGAAAGAATGCCAAACATTTGATGATGGTGATCCACTTCAAAGTGCAAGTCCAAAGGTATTAGTATTTGACTATACACGCTTTGTACTATGTGTCATGTGAATGACACCACTATTGATGTTGATAGATTTTTTTAAGAAAAGGAATTGCTGAAAGAGAAACTATAAAATATTTGGCAGAAAAGAAAAAAGTTGGAGATGTCCAACTTAGGAATATAAAGATATACATGTTATGGCTATATTCCTAGCTTGTTAAACAATGTGGTTCTTAGGTATTGATACCAGTATTGATACCAATTGGTTGGTGTGAAGTATCATCATAGAACAACACAATTCATGAACCGTAATGGCCTAAGTAACTAGCAAGAGAATAAGTGATGTTGTTCATCGAAAACAAATAAAGTGTTATTGTGTTTTTCGTTGTCGTCAAACCTAGCATGCAAGATTTGTTTTAATAATTGTTATTTTGTTCCGGTATTATGAGAACAATCGTTGTTCAAATAATTACCGTATTCCATAAAGCATGGATGAACTTTTACAAGTCTAGTTGGAGAAATCACATCCATAAACATTATTGCTAAAATGTCGTAAGACAAATGATTGGAAGATCACTTATGAAGTGACATCGCTGTTTAAATTATATTGGAAAGTAAACATGAAGAAACTCCATGTTGATGGATTTTTGGAGTCTTTTGATTTTGATCAATTGACGCCTGTGAAACTTTCCTCGAGATAATTGAAACTCCGTTCATAGGCCAAAGAGGAACGGATGACTAGCTTATTGGAAATTGTGCATGCTGATGTGCATAGTCTATTATGTGTAGCCATATGCGATGGATCCTTTTGCTTCATATGCTTTCTCCAGAAATTTGACTAAATATATCTATATATTTACTTAATAAGGAAGAAGTATGAAACATTTGAAAATTGTTCAAAGATTTTCAAGATGAAGTAAAAAATCATTGTAACAAGAAAATAAAAGAGTTTATGATTTGATCATAAAGGAAGATATTTGAGTTACAGGTTTAGCAAAACACCTAATATTTCAGGAATTGTTCCATGAATTTGCATTTCCCGATAAACCACACGAGTATGGTATGTTCGAGAGATCAAATCGAACCTTGTTTGACATGGTAAGATCAAAGGTATCATTTATAAAACTGCCATTATGTTTTAAAGATTAAAGCTTTAGAGACTACCGCTTATTAATCGAAAAGAGCACCATCGTGATCCGTTGACACCATATGGGTTATGGTTTGGGATAAAATCCGAATTGTCTTTTCTTAAATTTTGGTATGCTATGCATAAGTAAAATTTTTACAACCAAAGTAGGATAAGCACATCTTTGTAGGTTATCCCAAAGAATTTGTTGGGAATTCCTCCATAGCACCGAGGACAAAAGAGTTTGTCGCTTGGAACGTCAAGTTTCTTGAGAAGGAATTTTTCGCGAAAAGTTAAGTGGGAGGACAATAGAACTTTGATTAGGTTGATGAACCTAAGCAACATTTGCTAAGTAGCACAGCGCCGGAAAGTGTCCTGGTGGCGGCCACAATGCTCATGGCTCCTGTGATTACAAAGGTTGTGATCTTGGAGATTAGAGTTCCTATTGAACCGTGTGGGTCGGTAAGAATCAAATAGTGAGATTTGATAAACAAGTCATTATTGTTTTGACAATGATGAACCGACTACATGCAAAGAAGCGATGATGGGCCCTGACTCCATAAAATGACTAGAAGTCATAGAACTGGATAGTATCCATAAACCAGAAATCAAGTTTCTAACTAAGGAAGACCCTCCTAAAGGCGTGAAGCCTATCGGGTTGTGTTTGGATCTATAAAGAAATAGACATGGATGTTTAACATCTATGAAATAGTCACATGCTCGGAAAGAAGTTTACGGCAATGTTCAAGGAGTTGACTATGACAAGATTTGATCTTTCATAGCTTATATTTAGTCTTGACGATTAATGTAGCAACCACTACATATAATTTGGTATGGTAGTTGAACAAACAAAACAATGGTCTTCTAATAGATTGATTACCTAGGACGGTACAAGACACGGTCCAAGAGTTTTGTTAATTCAAAGGGTGTTAAAGGGCATGCAAACTTCAATAGTTGAAGTGAGTATATGGAGTTGGAATCTTCACGATGATGAAAATGTTAAATGAGTTTAAATTCATTGAGATTTATGAAGATGCTTGCATTTGCAAGAAATTAAGGGAGCGCCGATACAAATTTCCAATACATTATGCAGAGTACATATTGTTGATTGGAAATGATGTATCATTTATTGACACAAGTTAAGAATTTCATTAAAATAGGATTTCGATGAAAGACTTGGGCAAAACCAGAATATTTGGCATCAATGCCTATATGGATAGATTGAGGCGCTAATATGGTTGTGCCATACATACATATATGAGATATTGAAAGGGTTCAATATGGAAACAACAAGAAAGGTTCTTGATGCATGGAAAGGATTGTATCAAGATTCAAGTGTTTCAACACTTGGTGAGTAAAATCACATGAAGATTTTGATCGATTATACCGTGATATGTATATATCCAGATATGTCCTATGCTCTAAATGTTATGAGCACATACCAGAATAATTCATAAGATGATCATTGGACGATAGTAAAGATATTCTTATGAGCTTTGGAAGAACTAAGAATATATCATGTATAAGTGTCAAATAATTAAAGGTAGTTCATTGTAAAGTGTTACATTGATACTAGTTTTGTCACAAGATACAAATTAAATTTATCTCAATTTAGACTATGGGTGGTACAATGTAATGGAAAGGATGTTCCATGATGGATTTGGATGAGTTCCAAAGTTGAGACATTGTGACGGATACTACAACAAAAGGCTAAGTATATGACTGCTATAGTAGCAGCAAAGGAGGGCCTTTGTGTTAAGTAGTTTGTTATCAAACTAGGTGTGGTTCAAAGTGGGCTAATACTATGAAGATATATTGTATGACAATAATATCAACATATTTTAACCCGAACGAACTAAAGGTCTCACCAAAGAACCAAATTTATACAATGCCATCTCATCTGAGAATGAGTGATGCGTAGAGACGCAAAGACATACAAATACACATGGACCTGAAACTGTCAGATCCGGAGATTATGTTAACCACTAGCAATCGCGTATATGCAACACCAGAAAGCCATAGGTGTTCAATACACAAAGTTTATTCAAACTAGATTATTGACTCTAGTGCAAGTGGGAGACTGAAGGGAATATGCCCGAGAGGCAATAATAAAGTGGTTATTTTCTTATTCCTTGTTTATGGCAAATGTTTATTTTGCATGATATAATTGTATTAATTTGGAAACGTTAATACATGTGTGTTTAATAAACAAAAGGAAAGTTCCTAGTTATGCCTCTCTTATAAACTAGCTCGTTGATTAACAAGATGATCAAGGTTTCCTGATCATGGACATTGGATGTTGTTAATAATGAGGTCACAACATTAGTGGAATGATGTGATGAACATTCATCCGTATAGCATTATGATCAAAGTCATTGTGTTTATATTGTTATAACATCATAAGCAATCCTAGTCCTTAGACCATGAGATCATGTCAATCACTAACACTTGAAGAGTATCTTGATAACATCAAACGCCACAATCGAAAGGGTGATTATAAAGGTGGGTTCGGTTATGAAAGTGTTATGTAGAGGCTCATGGATCAAGAGTGGATTTGTCCATCCCGATGACTTTATAGATATACTGGCCCTCTCGGTGATATCACATTGGTTAGCTTGCAAGCAAGTGATGAGATCACTAGAATGTTATATCACGGGAACAAGAAAAGAGTACATGTCGGTAATGAGATAAAACTAGGTATGGAGATACCTGATACATTGCAAATGTATCTATAATTTTTGATGTTCCATGCTTGGTTTTATCTACTTTCTTGTGTTTTGTCCACACTTTGGAGTACTTTTCATATGATTTCTTGGACTAACCTATTAACAAGATGCCACAATGCGCTTGCCTGCTTTTTTTTGCTGTTTTGGTTCCAGAAAGTCGAAAATGAATATTCTCAGAATTGACAGGACAAAAGCCAAAGTTCCTATTTTACCGAAGACTCACTTGAGCTGTAGGTAGACGGAGGAGGGTCAGGGCCTGGCCACACCGTATGGTGGTGCGGACTATCCCTGGACACGCCACCAGGTGGTGTGGGCCCCCTGGCACTCCATCGACCTTGCCTCTTCGCCTATAAGAAGCCTCCCGATGCATAAACCCTAAATCATCAATCAGAAATCCACGAAAAGTTCCGCTGCGCCGCCACCGCCGAAGGGGAGATTCGGGGGACAGAAGTCTCTATTTCAGCACCCTGCCGGGACGGGAAAGTGCCCCCGGAGCCATCTCCATCGATCTCCACAACCATCTCCATCACCATTGCTGATTCCCATGATGAGGAGGGAGTAGTTCTCTCTCGAGGCTAAGGGTTCTACCGGTAGCTATGTGTTCATCTCTTCTATGCATGATCATATTGTGATCATGAGCTTGTAATCTATAGATCTACCTTGCTACTCAAGTGCTTTATTAGATCTCTGCCTCCCATGTGTGTGAAAGTGACAAATGCACACCATGGTGGCACTTAGGCTAGAGATTACAAATACTTGTTATGAGTTATATTTGGAGTTGGATGTCTTTATGAAATTGTGGTGTTTGTTTGAACCATCTAGTGCTCAAGGTGACAGTGTGGGGTTATCTAGATGGGAAAGGCTTACTTTGAGGTGTGCTGTTATAGCCCTACCATTGATTAGAGTGTCCAACCAGAGAGTAGTTAAGAGTAGTATCATAAAGAAGAAGATATTTATATGAGAGTGTTCACTAGTGAAAGTATGATCCCTAGGCCTTGTTTCTAAGCACTGAAACACCGTTTGCTACTAGATCCGTTACATGTTTGCTTGTTTCTATCTTTATTTCAGTTTGCTTTTAGTCTCTTCCATGCCATCAAGTTATTTTCTATCACCGTTACCACTTATAATTATCCATACCCCTTGTATTTCACTATCTCTTCGCTGAACTAGTGCACCTATACACCTGACAAGTGTATTGGGTGTGTTGGGGACACAAGAGACTTCTTGTATCTTGATTGTAGGGTTGCTTGAGAGGGGATACCTTTGACCACTTCCTCCCTGAGTTCGATAAACCTTGGGTGATCCACTTAAGGGAAAACTTGTCAGTTTCTACAAACCTCTACACTTGAGGCCCAACAACCGCTACAAGAATAGAAGTTTGTAGACATCAATACCGATGATCTAATCTCGTATATGTAATATATCGCGAGACAAAGGGATTTAACTACTAGCAGAAGGTTCTCACGATCACGTAAGTCATCGCTGAATGTGTAGAGTCAAGAGGATCTCTAGGTCCCGCTTCTGATTATTGATCTAAGAGGGGTCTCGATCATGTCTGCATTATTCGCGAACCGTAGGGTGACACACTTAAGGGATACCGACACCATTTGGAGCAAATATGTTTCAGATAAAGATTTAAGAAAGCACTAGAATTATTTCAATAGACACCGAAACTGTTTTGGGTGAAATTGCTGAAATTGGTTCTCGGTAATATAGAAATGTTAAAGGGTTTTATGTGAATGGTTGTTAATTAAAGTAATTAACAAAATTCTGAATAAAATTAATAAAAACTTTTATTAAATGAGAGAGCATTAAATTTGGAGAAATTAAATGCATTTAAAGTGGAGACTTTAAAGAGGAATTTTGAGGGGCAAATTTATGTGGAGGGAGTTATCACCACATGAATGAGGAGGTGAAGGGTCACCCCTTGGGCGCCGGCCATGGGGAGGGGCACCCCCCTCCTCCAATAAAAGGCCACCCTCACACCCCTTCTTCCTCACACCTCCTCGTGAAGGATCTCTCTCCCCCTCTAGTATTATTCCCCCATGGTCTCAGATTAGCGAGATACATGTTCCCGGTGGCTTTATGTGGAAAGGAGTTGCTGCTTCCGCTGCTTTGCTGGAGCGAGGGATGGAAGTTGTCGGGGTACCGGATGTGTGTGCGATCATGGATGCATCGCTGTTTTGCAGTGCGGAACTTGGTGGTGCTGGACTTGCTGGAGCTGGACCTGCTAGACTTCATCACGATCTTGAGATCAGCAAGTGTACAACTACATCATCCATGAGTTCCAACTCGTTAACAAAGCTTTGTTGTCTTTGAGGGTATGTTTGAAGGAAATATGCCCTGAGAGGCAATAATAAAGTTGTTATTATGTATTCCTTGTATATGATAGATGTTTATTTTGCATGCTATAATTGTATTGATAGGAAACATCAATACATGTGTGTTTAATAAACAAAAAGGGTTCCTAGTCATGCCTCTCTTATAGACTAGCTTGTTGATTAACAGGATGATCAAGGTTTCCTGATCATGGACATTGGATGTTGTTAATAACAAGGTCACACCATTGGTGGAATGATGTGATGAACATTCATCCGAAGTATAGCATTACGATCAAGTCATTATGTTTATATTGCTATAACATCATAAGAAATAATCTTTATCCTTAGATCATGAGATCATGTTAATTGCTAACACCGGAAGAGTATCTTGATAACATCAAATGACACACCGTAAAAGGGTGACTATAAAGATGGGTTCAGTGCTACGAAGGTGTTATGTTGAGGCTCATGGATCAAGAGTGGAATTTGTCAATCCAGATGACGGATAGATATACTCTGGGCCCTCTCGGTGATATCACACTAGGATAGCTTGCAAGCAAGTGATGTGATCACTAGAATGTTATATCACGGGAACGAGAAAAGAGTGCATGTCGGTAACAAGATCAAACTAGGTATGGAGATACTGACGATCGAATCTCGGACATGTAATATATCGAGAGACAAAGGGATTTAGTTACAAGCGTTAAAGGTTCTCACGATCACAGGAGTCATCGTTGAATGTGTAGGAGTCAAGACGATCTCCGTGTCCCGCCGCTGATTATTGATCGAGAAGGGTCTCGATCATGTCCGCATTATTCGCGAACCGTAGGGTGGCACACTTAAGAGTTACCGACACCATTTTGGAGCACATATGTTTCGCACGAAGAATTGCAAAGCGCAGGAATTGTTTCAATAGAAACCAGAAATTGTTTCGGTGAAATTGCGTAGGTGGTTCTGCATGTGATATTGAAATATTGCAAGGGGCTATATGTGAATGTTTGTTAATTAAAGTAATTAAAAAAATTCTGAATAAATTTAATAAAAGAGTTTTATTAAATGAGAGAGCATTAAATTTGGAGAAACTTAATGCATTTAAAGTGGAGACTTTAAAAGGGAATGTGAAGAGGCATTTTAATGTGGAGGAGTTACCACCAGATGAATGGGGGAGGTGAGGGGTCACCCCCCCATGCGCTGACCATGGAGAGAGGGGGCACCACCCCTCCTCCTATAAAAGGCCACCCATTCCCTCCTTCATCCACACACCTCCTTGTGAAGGATCTCTCTCCCCCTCTAGAATTATTCCCCCATGGTCTCGGATTAGCTTAGATACATGTTCCCGGTGGCATTTCGTCTGGAAGGAGTTGCTGCTTCCGCTGGATCGCTGGAGCGAGGAGGTGGAGGTTGTCCGGTGGCTTGAACATGTGTGCGAGTGCGGATGCGCTGCTGAGTTGCGGCGCTCGGACTTCCTCAAGATCTTGAGATCGGCAAGTGTACAACTACATCAACCACGAGTTCCTACTCGTTAACAAAGCTCGTTGTCTTCGAGGGTAAGTTCTCCATGGATGTATGTCCACCCGTTTGCTTTGTATATAGTAGATAGATCTTGGCGTGTAGTTCACACCGTAGGAAAATTTTTGTTTTCTATGCTGCGGACCCAACAGTGGTATCAGAGCCTGATCGATGCGTAGGTGCTTTGCACGGGTAGTACACATAATGTTGGGGGGATACCCCCGGGTAGGGTCACTCCGGGGTATAAGGGCCGAGTTAGCCGAGGTTCGGCAAGGTCAAAGCAGATGCTGGCCGGGTCACCTCAAGGCAGGCCGGATCACGGAGTAACCCGGACCAGGGGGGTCGCCTGACATTGTCTCATCCGACTTAAGGAGTAAGTCGGAAGTACTTGTCTAACTTATATGCAAGAACAGGTGTGGCTGGATCTACTATGATCCGGGTCCTCGCTTAGCTTCTGGGAGAAGGAAGGAATCTCTCTGGTCAAAAAGAAGGTCCAGTACGCACTGCATGAGCGGAGAAAGCAAGGGCAGGACCACCGGGTCGTGGCCGACAAGGGTGACGACACCCATGTCGGCTGACGCAGGCGTCGCAGAGGCTTACGTGGCTAAAGCATGTGTGACGCGGGGGAAAAGCACCCCGGTCGGGTTACCACTTTGGCACGTATGCCCTAGGCAGGGACCGAACTTCCTCTATATAAGGGGGGCTAGGTCTCTAGTAGAGGGGGTTGGTTGAGCTCTAGTTGGTTTGGTGATTCCATAGGGATAGTTGATCTAGTGTTCTAGGGAAAGATAGTGGGCAAGAGTAAGAGAGCTCCTTCTTCCTCCTCTCGCCAATACAGCTCAAGGAGCACTTGTAATCTTGAGATATAGCAATAAAAACTTCTGTGTGGAGAATCACTCCACTATCCCTCCATGGATTCCCCTAGCGTGTATTAGTCCCCACCTTTAGCCTATACATGGCATCTACCGTGACACCACCACTTACGCTGGCGCCACCATGGGCTAGCGCCAGCGTGGGTGAAGATCCCACGGAAACCCCATCGCACCGCAAACGCTGCCTCCGGCTCGCTCAGCGCTTTTGAGCGCTTAGATTTCGCCACGGCAACGCTGGCTGCTTCGCACGCGCCACTTCCGCGCAACAGCCTCTTCAAGCTCGGTGCACACAAGGTCTATGTTGTTGTGGACGATCATGCGCTCATCCGCCGCTGCCGATGCGGGGAACCACCTCATCGTGGCTCGCGGGCGCCAGACGCCGCTCCCGGACCATGCGGAGGTGATGATGATCGCCAGTGCCAGTAAAGCAAGGACCCAGCACTGCATCTGGAGGTAACACCTAAGGCACCGAGGAAAGGTAGAGGACCTCCACTAGAGAGGCCTCGAGAACATACCGAGAAGCTATGGATAGCTTGGCTAACCCTGGCAGCAATGGTAGATCCGGTTCAGGCACAGGCCAAGCTAGAAGAAACTAGGCAAAAGATACTAGAGGGCTCAAAGAAAATAGCCGCGGCTCAGCAGTCGCTGAACATGACGCTGCGTGAGTACGCAAAGGCAAACAAAGTTGATACAGTAAAAGTAAAAGGGAGAAATCTCATAAGCGAGATGAACAGAGAAGGCGATGATGGAGCGTATGGTCGGAAAACTATCTGCTCGTGGGGTTGCCAAGTATAGTACTCGCGAAGAACCTCGTAGCAGCAGATGCGATCGCGTCGAAGTTAGAGGGTTTGACAGTGAGGCCCACAAAGAAAGCAAGATAGAGTTAACGAGCTGGTTCGGATCGCGAATGCATGTAACGAAGAGCTGCCGAGAGCTAACCCGGAGAGAGCCGGAGCTTCCAAAATCGCCCATTCGGTGATGGGTAACCCGGAGAAGTACGCCGAGCCGCATCATCGCCTCATGGTGGTCCAAGGAGAGAAGAGGTAGTAACCTCGCCGACGGAACAAAACAGATCGTCTCCGCATTTACCCGACGACGCGGAAAAGAAAAGAGATGCGGAAAGGTGATGATCGACGGAGTGTGAGCCGAGGTGAAGTTGGCCGAGGTAATCACGACCAAGGCAATGTCGGTCAAGGGAACGCTACCAACGGCAATGCCGGACAGCGCAACTCCGCAGGAGCAGGACAACTGCAGCAGCGGAATATACCAAGGCAAGAGCAAAGCGCTGGCCGAGGTATGCAGTAGAAAGGTGTGCAACGAGAGTAAAACCGATACAATGACGGTGATTCGGAGATGGTGAACGCGGGGTACCCCAGACCGAACTATCATGTGATAGGGTCAAGATTGGGAAGCAGGGATTTAATGCCGGACGATGCCAGATTAAAAATGGATCGCCTGTATAGGTCGGAACAAATCGAATGTCAAGGTCCTCCGGGTCCAGCGTGCTTTGGACCCCGGATCATGAAGGAACCGCCGGTACCAAACTTCCAGTTACCTGCAGGCACGAAGACGATGACGGCAGTACCAAGCGGAGGATTGGCTGATAAACTATGCTACGGCGGTGAAAATTGCAATCGGCAACCTGATATGGGCTGTACGTTACGCACTTTATGTTGGAAGGCCCGCCGTAGTATGGCTGAATAATTTACCACCCGTAAGCATCAACTGCTGGATAGATTTTGAAGAAATGTTTATCAACAACTTCTCTAGTACATATCGAGGCCAATGCACTGCAGACTTAGCAATGTGCAAGCAAAGACCTAACGAGACGGATCATGAATTCTTGACCCTGGTGTACCGTGAGAAACTCTTGTGAGGGTGTCATAGAGTCAGGCCATAGCGTGGTTTGTAAGGGTGCGATATGGCAATAATTTCGTGGATGAAGTTGCAAAGGAAAATGCCAATTACCGGGCAGAGATGATCCGGATTGCTGATTCAGTATGCTTTGGGCGATCCGACTCAACCTAGGCTCAAGGCCAAACGAGTCAAACGAGGAATACTATCAAAGGATGGAGCTGGTCATCCCATGAACGATTACAGAGGAAACAGGAGAGATGATAGACCGAATCATCGCTACGGTTCGCAACAAGTTGCAGCTGTGAATCAAGATCAACCCGGAGCAGGGAGCAACCAACGCCAGAGAACGGGAGGGCAATGGACTCCAAGAAATGATGGCAAGAAAACATGGACTCCAGAGCAAAAGAAACAGTGGCAGGAAAAGAAAGACCGTCCGAGGTATACCTATGAGTTGATGTTGGACCAGCCGTGTAAGTTTCACATGCCAAATCCAAGTAGCCCGGCGGGTCACACGACGAGGCAATGTGAGTGGATGCATAAGATAGAGCAAGGTGGTTCGGGGAATGCTCAGGCACCCCGGAATGATCAACCTCGGCAGGAGTTACCCCGGCAGCAATTGCTCTCCGGGGCGAACGCGCAGCAGCTAATGTTGCCTCCCCCTCCTCCGAGGTATGACAACAATGAGAGAAGGGATGCAGTGCATCAGGTGGAAAATCAGCAACAAACGGATTAGAGGTACCCCGGAAACGAGGGAAAGAATGAGTACAGGGAACATCACCAGAGTTATTGTGTGTTCACGACTGAGGAAACAGATAGAAAGAGCCTGCAGCACCGGCATATGGAGGTCAATACGGTCATGCCAGCAGTGACGAGGTACATGCCTTGGTCGGACCAGGAAATCACCTGGAACATCAAAGATCATCCTAAACTCATGCCGAGTCCAGGTTCGTATGCGCTAGTGCTAGATCCGACATTCATTGGACCGAACATCAACGTGAGGTTCTCCAAGGTTTTGATTGATAATGGCAGTAGCATTAACATCATGTATGCGGATACGATGCGCAAGTTGGGCATCTCGGAGAACATGCTCCAAGCTACGAGAACAACTTTCCATGGCATTGTACCAGGCATTTCTTGTGAGCCCATAGGCAAAGTCCGGGTCGACGTGCTATTCGGCACAAGGGATAACTGCCGAACTGAAAATCTGGAGTTTGAAGTGGTGAACTTGGAAAGTGCATATCATGCGTTACTCGGAAGACCAGCATTGAACAAATTCATGGCAAGCTGTCACATCAGTTATCTCAAGATGAAGTTGCCCGCTAAATGGAGGATTACCATTGCTAGAGACTCCGACGCTCCATTGAGTGTGCTTCAGCCGGTCTAACCTAGCCGAAGTCGCCGTGGATTGCGCAAGAGAAAAGAAAATCCAAGAGGTGGCGGCATTAGCTCAAACAAGAAGAATATATGCCGGCATTGAGTAACCCGCATGGCAGCGTTTCATTTCAAGCCGCAAAGGACACCAAGAAGGTTCCAGTTGATAACATGTTCCTGGAGCGCATCGTAACAATTGGTGCTAGGTTAACTGACAAATAGGAAAGCAAGCTCGTCAACTTCCTCCGTGAGAATCGGGATATTTTAGCTTGGTCCACACAGGACTTGCAAGGTGTTCCGAGGGAGTTGGCCGAGCACTCTTTGAACGTAAGACCCGGAGCAAGGCCGGTGAAGCAACCTCTCTGCCGCTTCGCCGAGAATAGGAGAAAAGTCATTGGAGACGAGATAGCTCGGTTACTAGCAGCAGGATTTATCATGGAGGTACTATATCTGGATTGGCTCTCTAATCCGGTGCTGGTAGAAAAGAAGAAGGACGATCCGAACGTGGCAGTGGTTTAGCGTATGTGTATCGATTACACGAACCTGAACAAGGTGTGTCCAAAAGATCCATTTCCACTGCCGAGGATAGATCAGGTCATAGACTCGACCACGGGATGCGAACTGTTGTCATTCATTGATGCATATTCTGGCTTCCACCAGATACCTCTGAACCTGGATGATCAAATAAAGACCGCGTTTATTACCCCGTACGGGGCTTACTGCTATCGCACTATGCCGTTCGGTTTACGTAATGCAGGTGCAACGTACCAAAGATGTATGCAAAATTGTTTGCACGACCAAATAGGTCAAAACATACAAGTATACGTGGATGATGTGGTTATCAAGATCAAGGAAAGCACGACGCTTCTTGACGACATAATGCAAACATTCGCGAACTTGAGAAGGTTCCGGATGAAGCTTAACCCGAAAAAATGTACCTTCGGTGTCCCGGCTAGAAAATTACTCGGATTTCTCGTCTCCAGCCGAGGTATCGAAGTTAATCCAAATAAGATCTGAGCCATCAAACGAATGGAGCTGCCGAAGTGTCTTAACGATGTCCAGAAGTTCACTGGATGCCTGGCATCGTTGAGTCGGTTTGTATGTCGGTTGGGAGAAAAGGCACTGCCTCTCTACCAACTCATGAAAAAGTCAGATAAATTCGTTTGGACGCCACAGGCCGATGAAGCCTTTGCCCACTTGAAAAAGATGTTGGCCACTGCGCCAGTGTTAGCCTCTCCACTATCAAAGGAGCCAATGTTGCTCTACATAGCCGCAACCAACCGAGTTGTAAGTGCAGTAATTGTAGTGGAGTGCAATGAAGAGGGTAAGTCGATGCAGAGGCCAGTATATTACCTGAGCGAGGTATTGTCTGCCTCAAAACAGAACTACCCGCACTTTCAAAAGGTGGCATACGGTGTCTATATGGCGGCAAAGAAGTTAAAGCATTACTTTGAGGAGCACCCCATCAAAGTAATATATGAAGCTCCCATATCCGAGATAATGGGTAACAAGGATGCGAGTGGCAGAATTGCAAAATGGGCAATTGAGTTAGCCCCTTATGCGCCTAACACGTAACAGGCGATCAAATCTCAGGTTGTGGCGGACTTTTTTGTGGATTGGGCCGAGGTACAATAACCACCGCCACCAGATCCGAATTATCGAGGATGCACTTTGACGGTCGAAACCAAAACCGGATTAGGCGCCGTTGTGCTTACCTCGCCAAAGAAGGACCAGCTAAAGTACGACAGATCCATTTCATGCATCGAACAATGTCGCTGAGTATGAGGCTCTTGTGCATGGGCTCAAAGTGGCAAATGAGATTGGCATACGTCGGATAATATGCTTTGGCGACTCAGATCTGGTGGTGCAGCAGGTATCCGGAGTGTGGGACACCTTGGATCCAAACATGGTGCTATACAAATTTCACGTGCAGAAGATATCTGGTTACTTCGAGGGGTGTGAATTTCACCATGTACCCCGAGTGGAAAACGAGGCTGGCGACATGTTGTCAAAGCTCGATCGACAGACAGCAATTCCACCGGTGTAGCATTGGAACACCTCGTAAAACCATCTATCGTGTCGCCCCTGTGAACCGACTCGATCTATGTCCCGGAAAATACGGAACTGGAGCTGAGCCCATGGACATTGACACGGAGGTAGTACGCGAGACCCAAGGACTGATCAGAAACCCGGGACTCCTCAAGAACTGGGGACTACCTCTAGACCCGGGATCGCCAAAGATGATCCGCTGAAGTTATGCGGTGGATCATATGGAAATTGATGAGGAGATGTTCGCCACAAGCGATACCAGCTTGGGCACCGCCTATATTCCAATTCCCGAAAGACGGAACGTTACCCAATCGAGGAGGTGTTAGCTGTGCAAACTCGAGGAGAGCAAAAGCATACACAATCATCAATTCCGAGTTGTACAAACGGAGGTAACTAATGTCCTCCAACGATGCGCTGACCCAAAGAAGGGCTTGACATCCTCCGAGATATACACCAAGGAGAATGTGGGCATCATGCCTCATCCCGAGCCTTGGTGGCAAAGGCGTTCCGCATGGATTCTATCGCCAAGTGCCTTGGAACAAGGTAAGATCCGTGAGAAAATGCAATGGTTGTCAAAGGTACGCCACCAAGACACATATGCCTATGTCGAACTCAAGACCATACCAATTACGTGGGCCATTTGTAGTATGGTGCTTGGATATGGTTGGCCTGCTCAAACCAGCGAGAGGAAACATGACACACATTTTGGTCGGTGGACAAGTTTACAAAATGGATTGAAGTGAAACCTATAAGAAAATGTGATGGAGCTACGGCCGTGACATTTCTCAAAGACATCATCTTGAGATACTTATCCACACAGATTATAACCGATAATGGAACAAATTTTATGGAAGGAGCATTTGCGCTTCGCCGAGATAAGAAGATCCGACTTGATGTCGCCAGAAAGCCCACCCCGCATCGAATCGGACAAGTGGAAAGATCCAACGATAGTATTATCTCGATAAAACCCCGCTCATTGAGCTGCAAAGATCAGTGGGGTGCTGGATAGAAGAACTATCAGCAGATCGTGAGCTTAAGAACAACTCCGAACCGATCAACAAAGCTATACGCCATTTTTTCTAGTATATGGGGCGGTTGTATTACTACCGACATAGAGAGCATGATTCGCTTAGGGTCACCTAATACACGTAAGCAAGTGCAAGAAGACCGCAAATGATGTTGATCTGCTGGAAGAAGCGAGAGAACTGCATCGCTCAGATCCGCCATATCAGCAAAAATCTCCGACGCTATCATAGCCGGAAAGTGTGCCCCGTGTCTTTCGAAGGCGATCTGGTGCTCCGCTGGTACAACGTATTACCGGCATGCATAAATTATCCCCATGGAAGGGCCATTCATTGTGAGCAAAGCATTGCACAATGATTCTTACTATCTCATAGATGCAAAGCCACAGAAAAGAACAAGGCGACAGGTCCGGAGAGGAATCCAAGCGATCGTGGAATGTAGCACTACTGGCCCCTTCTACACTTAGCTAAGAAGTATATGTATCCGAGTCATCTCATATGTCAAGATGTATGTCGGCAATGAGCTTATCAATGAAATAGTGGCGCCGAAAGCAAGAACTGGGACTACCTTAATAACGCTTGTTGTTACTTTTATGCGGTAGCTGAATAAGTCGCTCTACTTAACCCGGATTAGTAATGTGGGCACCAAAACCCAACCCTTCGACTTGCTGCTATCCAACACGAATTGGCTTCATGGCAAGCAAGGAACAGGTTTGAATTGCGTAGCACATGAAAAACGACTAAGGAAACGAAGTCTATTCGAGCTAACGCTGTTTTTCTGACTAACCTGTATTTATTTTAAGTTATTATGCTGAATTATTTTGATCTAAGTCTAAAAGTTTCTAAGTATTGTTAAACAATTTTTGAAGCTCGGATTCGTAAGTCGAAACCGAATCAAGGTAGACCTGCATCGAGCTAGAGAATTGACGAACAAGAAAATGAAACTCGTGGATCGCCCAAGTTAATCCGCATAGAAATGTAGTAGCAAAATATCACATATCCAGCATACAATTGCACCCGCATACCGGGATCTGATAAATTTTCAAGTTTTTAGAACTAAGGAGCAGCAGGAGGAGGAAGTTCAAGGCCATCGCCACTGCCTTAAATATCTCAAGCATCATCTTCTCCGCCTCATTCGACCCATCTTCAACGTTTCATTGTGCTCGCCCCAGCGGATTCCGTAAAGCTCGGTCCTTCAACCCAACATGAATAGGAGAATATTCGACGAGGTCAGTAGGCGCAAGCCCGGCGCTGGCTACACACTCCGGATCATCGGTCCATCTCGATCCGGCGCCGACGTAAGGAGGCTGAGGTCGATCTTCTCGCACTATGTGAGAATATGGTGAAGGATGGTGTCAACAAGACGACCAGCGGACTCTCCAGAGGTCAAGCTGGGTCTCAATCTCCATTAACTTCTCGACGAGGGTCGCGATGGTCTCCTGCTACCCTCCGGCCGTAACGTATTGAAAATGCTAACTACAACGTCTAGGATATCCTTGCCATAATTCTTGATAGTTTCCACGCGAATGACAGTCAACCAATAGGTCCTCCATGTCTAAGGGAATGCTCTCACCGTCAGAACGACGGAGTACCCTCTCTGGCGAATTTGGCAACAAAAGGCGGGCAATAGAAGTACCCTCGGGAAAATGGTCTAGAAACAAGGCAAAGGAAGAAGGTAAAGAAAAGACATATGAGCTAATCCCGGAGAGTTATGCCAGACAAGGGAAACGAACTTACGAGAAATATGGCTATGGATCCGGGTTAACTCCTTGATGCAGGCATCGCGTCTTTTGCGAAGTTGCTCAAGCTCAGCATTTGCTGACCCAAGCTGGATGTCGGATTCTTTGAGTAGGTCCTGATCCTTGGAGATCTGGAGAGTAAGGCGCCACGCCTTCTCAGAAGTTCGCCAACCTTTTGGAGCTCGGTTCGGTGCTGGGCCTTCATCTTCTCCATCTTAGCCTTGAGCTTGGCAATCTAGTCATCCTTAGTCCGGAGGAGAGCAAGCTCATCATCCTTTTTCTTCAGCTCGGCTTGATGCTGCCCTGCTTGTTCGAGAAAATGCAGCATCATATCAGGCACGGGCACACTATCCTCAAGCGATGCTGAAATAGTATGTTGACCCGGCTGAGTGGAGGAGTGAATGTTTGCCGAGCCAAGGAGAAGAATAAATGGAAAACACTACGAGGTCGAACAAAAGAGGACATACCCCGGATTTCCTCCAAGTGTTTCCGCATGATCTTGTTCTCAACCTCCACCCCACCGCGTAAACCTAATGAGGAGATTAGTCCCATGAAGAAAGTGAAGAAAACGAGGGTGCCGAGGGAGAAAATTACCCTCTTTCATGTTCTCGCACTAAGTGCAACATGTTTTATGCGCAGAGCATCTTGTGGGTATCAAGCTGGCGAAATTCAGAGCTCCAGATTAGTGGTTACCCAAAAAGTACGTATGTAAAATTAGCTTGGTGCATATTCGAGTACAAGATCCGCCAAATGGAACTTAACCCGCCTAGGTGTGTGCATATTCGAGTAACCAAGATCCGCCAAGTGGAACTTAACCCGCTCTAGGTGTGTGCATATTCAAGTGTATACGATCCGCCAAGTGGAACTTAACCTCGCCTCTAGGTGTGCATATTCGAGTGTATAAGATCCGCCAAGTGAACTTAACCCGCCTAGGTGTGTGCATATTAGAAGTGTATAAGATCCAGGCCAAGTGGAACTTAACCCGCTCTAGGTGTGTGCATATTCGATGTGTATAAGATCCGCCAAGTGGAACTTAACCCGACTCTAGGTGTGTGCATATTCGGCGGTATAAGCTCCGCCAAGTGGAACTTAACCCGCTCTAGGTGTGCATATTCGAGTGTATAAGATCCGCCAAGTGGAACTTAACCCGCTCTAGGTGTGTGCATATTCGGCGGTAAGATACGGCCAAGTGGAACTTAACCCGCTCTAGGTGTGTGCATATTCGGTAAGATCCGCCAAGTGGAACTTAACCCGCTCTAGGTGTGTGCAGATTCAAGTTTACATGCAGCACGTTAGTTTTCTAATGAGCATCCAAATGAGTAACATGTTACCCACCGGAGGCTCGGGGACTAATGGTTATTATCTACACCATGTAAAGGAGAAATGACATACCTCCATCATTCGCCCCGCGAGGTTAATTGCCTTAGCGGCAGTATTCATCTGGGCGGAAAATTCTGCGGGGCCGAACTTTTCCGGGAGATCGTTGTTGTGGACGAACTTTGCCTTGTTCTAGTTCATGACGAACTCGATAAGGCTCGGAGGGTACCGCTCGCCGGTGAGCATATGGGGTGCCACCAAGCCCTTCGCATGAGCTTCTTTCCTCTCAACTAGGGCAAGAGCTGGGCTGGTGTGCGTAACCATCTGCTGCATCGCTGGCTCGGCAGGAACATCCGTCGCCGCTGGTGATTTCTTCGAAGCATCGACGACGTGGTTCGCGCCGTGCCTCGACGGATGCGCACTTGGCAAGTATCCGCCTTTTTGTCCTTAGCTTGTCGGGAAGAAGTAACCACGGTGGATTTCCCTTTAGAAGTCGTTGCAGTAGTTCTCGCCGAGGCTGAGATGACTTTGACGAGGCGTAAGAACTTGGCACCGGAGCTCTTGTGGCTGGATTTGGAGCTGTTGTTGGTTTCTTGGTGCCGGACAGGTGCTCGGCCGTCGCCGGTATCGGAGCTGCCGCTGGTGCGCTTGTGATAGACTTTGGTTGCTAGTTGCGGCGATGTCAAGTGGTGGACGCCGTTGCTGGCTGGACCGACCCCTCCCGATCCGAGGTCGCTGCCTCTCGATGAGGCATCATGAACCCGGAGCACCCGTGAACCCTCCTAATAGGGTTTGGGCATGGACTCGTCACACGAGGAGGAGAAGGGCCGACCAAGGGGTGAAGAGATGCTTGATCCGCTCAGGACCTCCACCGAGGCCTGAAAAAGATAATAATGTCAAGAGAAATTACCACGATGCAAGGAAAAGTGAGTTACGCAATGCAAAATGACTTACGATCCGAGGTTTTGGCCTCCTTGCTTCGGCCTCCGTGCCGGGCTTTGCCTGCCCGCTGAGGCGCCTTGTCTCCGCCTTCTTTTGCCTTTTTGTGGGCTGAGAAGGTTCGGAGGAAGAACTTGATGCGGCTCCGCGCTTTTTCTTCGACACCACCGGAACCGGCTCGCCCGTAGCAAGTGGAGGATCCTCGTGGATATGCCCACCGGGGTTAACTGATGCCGAAAAGGCAAAAGAAAGAGGGACAACCTCAACAGGTTCAATCACGACGACATCCGAGTCATCCTCATCATCAGGCCAATCTCTAAGGGAAGAGAATTTACCGCTGGGTCGTTTGGTAGCGTCGGTCATAGGGAGGAACATCTCCTGGTCTGGCTCCTCATCCGGGATTTCTTGGTCCGGCGCCCACTTAAGGGTCGGGTCCGTACCATCCTCGAGAGTTTGCTGAAGGAACAGCTGATAAAAAGCATGAAGAACAGAGTCAAAAATACAACAAAAACCGACACATACTTGGTCCAAAATAAGTTTGCCCTATGAAGCTATCATGAGGGAGCCTGTCACGACAGTAGTGCTCGATTCCCCACGTCCATTCAGCGGAGAAATCCTTGTGGGTGGTGAAAAGAGCCTTAACCTGGCGAAAGATCTTCGTGTTGCTCAACTCGAAGGAGGAGGTTCAGTTGGGGTCGCGGCCGAAACTCATGTGGCACAACTTGTGGGTGCACTTCTGGAGGGGATAGATTCGGTTGCGCACGAACGTGATCATAGCATCCTCGTTGCGCAATCCGAGTTTCTTCAGCTCCACGAATCTCTTGTTAACTTGGTTGGCCAGAGCAGTAGGCTTCTTGGGGACCTCCACCCAAAACCGTGTCGTAGACCCAGAGCGAGGGCAAGAATCAATCAAATCTTCGGTACCCTCATTCCGGACGTAGAAGAAGGTCCGGGCCCATCCTTTGGAGGAGTCAAGCCCGGTAACCTGGGGAAAGACGGAAAGTCTCCGGGGCAAGATGGAGGCAGCTCTGAATTGGGTGAGCTGCTTATCCTCCGACTCTACGTGGATATTGGGGACGATGTTGCGACGAAGGTCGAAGAACCGAATCCACAGCTCCTTCGTGGGCCATAGTCCAGTGTAGCCTTCGATCGTAGAGGCAAAGGCGGAAAGAGAAGTGATAGCGTTGGCTAGGAGATGGTGCGGCTGCAAGTGATAGGTCCTAACCCAATCCCGAAAGAAATCGCTCACCGGAAGACCAAATCCCCGTTGGAAGTGGGACAGGAATACAAGAACTCACACGGATTGGGTGAGAGGGCCAGTTCGGAGGAGGGGAGACGAGCGGTGACGGCGGCGGGAATGCGCCTGGTCCGGTAGAGCTAGTCAAGGTCATCTTGACAGACCCATGACCCGGCCCACGCGTCGCGGTCCGCCGCGCCAGCGTCCTCCTCCATCTCCTGCTCGGCGACGACGAGCTCCTCCTCCGTCATCTCATATCCGCTATCCTCGCTGGAGCTAGCGGCGGCGGGGATCTGAGGCCTGGATTGGCGTGGACCCATGGCGAAGAAGCTACGCAGCGGTGGCTGCGGTGCAGAGGAACGAGGAAGGTGCGGCGGCGGCGCTGCTGCTAGAAGCACCGGCGGTGGCGCGGTCGCTAGGAAGACGAAGGAGAAAGGCAACGGGCAAAGGGGCGCAGAAGTGGAAAAACGCTAAGGGGTGCGCCCCTCCACTATTTAACCACCCCCAGAGACGGATGAGTGGGATCGCGATGCGCCGACGAGCCACACGGTGTGGCCGTGTATCACCTGCATCAGCCAATCGGAGAAAAGCCACACAGGGGGCCATAGAGTAGAAGCAATCCCATGACGCGACGCGCTGATGTGGTAAACGAGGAGGCAGGCATGACGTGACCCACGCACGCGATAATCGACAATTACCATCGCGGTTACCGCGGCAGCCCTTAAAATAAGACGAGGTAATGATTAGCCTCCACGGGTTGGCGATGAGAGAAGGAACGGGCCCGATCACACCAAGATAACCATGGATCCGAGCCAAAGTGGTGACCCGGCCAAGTGAAAACTTGGAACGGTGAAGGAACGAACCATATAATCCGAGATAAGGAGCTAACCCGGAATTAAACGTCCGAGGCTCGAACATAAATGAACCTGATGTGGCCTTAGCGGCCAAGACAGCTAAGACCGCACCAGCTTCGGGGACTAATGTTGGGGGGATACCCCCGGGTAGGGTCACTCCGGGGTATAAGGGCCGAGTTAGCCGAGGTTCGGCAAGGTCAAAGCAGATGCTGGCCGGGTCACCTCAAGGCAGGCCGGATCACGGAGTAACCCGGACCAGGGGGGTCGCCTGACATTGTCTCATCCGACTTAAGGAGTAAGTCGGAAGTACTTGTCTAACTTATATGCAGGAACAGGTGTGGCCGGATCTACTATGATCCGGGTCCTCGCTTAGCTTCTGGGAGAAGGAAGGAATCTCTCTGGTCAAAAAGAAGGTCCGGTACGCACTGCATGAGCGGAGAAAGCAAGGGCAGGACCACCGGGTCGTGGCCGACAAGGGTGACGACGACCATGTCGGCTGACGCAGGCGCCGCAGAGGCTTACGTGGCTAAAGCATGTGTGACGCGGGGGAAAAGCACCCCAGTCGGGTTACCACTTTGGGAGGGGCATATTCTTAGGAATATGCCTCCACGTATGCCCTAGGCAGGGATCGAACTTCCTCTATATAAGGGGGGCTAGGTCTCTGGCAGAGGGGGTTGGTTGAGCTCTAGTTGGTTTGGTGATTCCATAGGGCTAGTTGATCTAGGGTTCTAGGGAAAGATAGTGGGAAAGAGTAAGAGAGCTCCTTCTTCCTCCTCTCGCCAATACAGCTCAAGGAGCACTTGTAATCTCGAGATATAGCAATAAAAACTTCTGTGTGGAGAATCACTCCACTATCCCTCCCTGGATTCCCCTAGCGTGTATTAGTCCCCACCTTTAGCCTATCCATGGCATCTGCCGTGACACCACCATGACACATATGTTTATATGTGGGCGATGATGATCATGTTATTGCATCTTCTATGTACTTTGGATATTGGTGGCATAGTGGGATGAAGCGGCCCGAACCAACCTTACATGTCATCGTACATGAGACCGTTCCACGATCGACATGCAACTTGTTTTGCATAAGTGGTGGCGGGTGTCTGCCTCCTACTATAGTCAATATCTGATTTACAACAAGTTGCTAATAACTTAGTTATCCTCGCTAGGTTCATGTTCGTAGGTTAGACATGTTCTATCTCCAAAGCCCTAAGCCACGAAAACTTGCAATTGATAAATTAGAGGCGCCTAGTTTAGATTGTTGCCGGGCTAGTGTTTTGATATGGTATTGTTGTAAGTATGTATAATAGATACTCTTACAACTCACTTAACGTAAGTTCCATAGACCTTGGCCTTACACACAAAGGAATGATAGAGATCATACCACGATGCAAATGATAGAGATCAAATGCATGGACCATATCACCTCACTTCACACATTAGATGTTAGCATCTTATATTGCTAGTTTGGCACGTTTGGTAGCATTATAAGATGATCCCTCATTTAGATATCAAGATAAAATGTGTTCTTCCTTAAGTATGCACCATTTTGTGGATCGTGTTTTGAGGCATCACGTGAAGATCGGGTGTTCTCAACTCTACGCTTTCATCCAACGGGTGTAAGACAGTTTTACACACGCAAATAATAAGGTTCTTACTTGACGAGCCTAGCATGTACAGACATGGCCTCGGAACACGGACCGAAAGGTTAAGCATGAGTCATATAGTTGATATGATGCCCATATAGATGCTCGCCTTTGAATCTACACCGACTCACGTGATGATCGGACTTGGTGTAGTGGATTTGGTTCATGTAATCACCAAAAGGACACGAGGGATGTCGTTTTTGAGTGGGAGTTCATTAGTAATTTGGATTAGTTGAACTCAATCTATCATAAACTTAGTCTAAATATACTTTACAAATTCTATTGTAGATGGCACCACCTGCTTTTAATTTCAATGTGTTCATGGAGAAAGAGAAACTTGCTGCGAATGGTAGCAACTTCACCAACTAGGCTATGAATTTGAGGATTCTCCTCACTGCTGCACAAAAGCAATATGTGCTAGATGCTCCGCTAGGCCCCCCACCAGCTCCTGATGCCCCTGACAAGGAAAAGGACGTCTATATAACTCGTCAGGAGGACCACAACTTAGTTCATTGCGGCATATTCTATGGGCTAGAGCCAGAACTTCGAAAGCGTTTCGAAAATGGCAATGCCTTTGATACCATGGGAGAATTGAAAATGATTTTCGATATCCATGCTGCCGTAGAGAGTTATAATGCTACAGAAAAGTTCTTTAGCTGCATGATGGAGGAAAACAGTCTGCTAGTGAGCACGCATCAAAATGTCTGGGTACACCGATAAGCTTGTGTCCTTGGGAATAACGATTCCCATTGACTTAGGCATACATCGTGTTCTCCAATCTCTGCCACCTAGCTACAAGAGCTTCGTGATGAACTATAATATGCAGGTCATGAAGAAGTCTCTTCCCGAGCTTCTGTCAATGCTTAAGACTATAGAAGTGGAGATTAGGAAAGAACATCAAGTGTTGATGATCAATAGGACCACCGGTTTCAAGAAGGACAAGAAAGGCAAGAACAAGGGAAAGAAGGGTGGCAAGTCTGCTGTCGCCTGAAAAGAAACCCCGAGATGGACCTAAGTCCGAATCGAAAGTGCTACTATTGCAAGGATCGCCATTGAAGAATCGCCTAAGTATTTGGCGACAAGAAGTCCAACAAGGCAAACAAAGGTATATGTGATATACATGTTATTGATGTGTACTTGACTAGTACTCGCAGAGCACTGGGTATTTGATACCGGATCGGTTGCTAATATATGTAACTCGGTTCAGGGCTGCGGAACAAGCGACAACTAGCAAGGGATGAGGTCACGGCGCGGTCGACAATGGATCAAGAGTTGATGTGATCGCCGTAACGCCTCTCCATATGCCATCGGGATTAGTTATAAACCTAAATAATTGTTATTTGCGCGTGACCGAGCATGAACATTGTATCCGGATCGTGTTTGATGCAAAGTGGTTATTCATTTAAGTCTGAAAACAATGGTTGTTCGATTTATATGAATAATATCTTTTATGGTCATGCACCGTGTTGAATGGTTTATTTCGCTGGATCTCGATAGTAGTATTACGCATATTCATAATGTTGATGCTAAAAGAATTAAACTTGATAATGATATATCTACATATATGTGGCAATCGCTGCTCAGGTCATATTGGCGTTAAACGCTGAAGAAACTCCATTCGATGGACTTTTGGAATCACTTGATTTTGAATCATTTGATACATGTGAGCCATGCCTTATGGGCAAGATGACTAGAACGCCGTTTTCCGGTTCAATGGAACGGGCGACAGATTTATTGGAAATCATACATACTGATGTGTGTGGACCAATGACTGTGTCGGCGCGAGGTGGATATCGTTATGTTGTTACTTTCACGGATGATTTGAGTAGATATGGGTATATCTATTTGATGAAACACAAGTCTGAAACTTTTGAAAAGTTCAAAGAATTTCAGAATGAAGTGGAAAATCATCGTAATAGAAAGATCAAATTTCTACGGTCGGACCGTGGAGGAGAGTATCTTAGTTACGAGTTTAGCACACATATGAAAGACTGTGGAATAGTTTCACAACTCACGCCTGCTGGAACACCACAACGTAATGGTGTGTCAGAACGTCGTAATCGTACTTTATTGGATATGGTTCGATCTATGATGTCTCCGATCGACTTGCCACATCATTTTGGGGTTATGCAATCGAAACCGCTGCATTCACTTTAAATAGGGCACCATCTAAACTGCTGAAAAGACACCGTATGAATTATGGTTTGGAAACAAACCTAAGCTGTCATTTCTTAAAGTTTGGGGATGCGATGTTTATGTGAAGAAACTTCAACCGGATAAACTCGAACCCAAAGCGGGAAAATGCGTCTTCATAGGATACCCTAAGGAAACGATTGGGTATACCTTCTATCACAGATCCGAGGGCAAGCTCTTTGTTGCCAAGAATGGATCCTTTCTTGAGAAGGAGTTTCTCACGAAAGGTGTGAGTAGTCGGAAGTTTGAACTCGAAGAGGTTATTGAACCTTCTCTTCATCAAAATGGCGAGTAGCGTAGCTCCAGAAGTTGTTTCGGAGTTGAATTCACCTGATGAAGACAGAGCTAATGATAATGATCATGAAACTCCGAAAGAGGACACTACCGAACCTCGCAGGTCAAGCAGGACACGTCCAGCTCCTGAACTGTACGGCAATCATGTTATGAATTTCATGATTGATGAAATAGATGACCCTGCGATGTATGAAGAAGCGATGATGAGCCATGATTCCAACAAATGGCTAGAAGCCATGAAATCCGAGATGGAATCCATGTACGAAAACCAGGTTTGGACCTTGGTGGACTTACCTCACGACCGAAAGGCCGTTGAGAATAAATGGATTTTCAAAAGAAAAACTGATGCTGATGGTAATGTGACCATCTATAAGGCTCGACTTGTCGCAAAGGGGTTTCGACAAATTCAAGGAGTTGACTACGATGAGACATTCTCTCCCGTAGCGATGCTTAAGTCGGTTAGGATTATATAAGCAATTGCTGCATATTTCGATTATGAAATATGGCAGATGGATGCCAAAACTGCGTTCCTCAATGGTAATATTGAAGAAGAGTTGTATATGATACAACCTAAGGGTTTTGTCGATCCTAAGGATGCTAATAAGGTGTGCAAACTTCAGCGATCCATCTATGGACTGAAGCAAGCATCACGAAGTTGGAATCTCCGCTTTGATGAGGTGATCAAAGAGTTTGGATTTGTCCAAACTTATGGAGAAGCTTGTATTTACAAGAAAGTGAGTGGGAGCAATGTGGCATTTCTTATATTATAGGTGGATGACATATTATTGATTGGAAATGATTTAGATCTTTTAAACAGTGTTAAAAGTTATCTAAACAACAAATTTTCGATGAAGGACCTTGGTGAAGCTTCATATATATTAGGCATTAAAATCTATAGAGATAGATCAAGATGCCTAATTGGGCTATCGCAGAGTACATACCTTGATAAGATATTAAAGAAGTTTAATATGGACGAAAGTAAGAAGGGGTTCTTACCTATGTTGCAAGGCAAGACATTGAGTAAGACTCAAAGTCCGGCTATGGTGGAAGAAAGAGAGATGATGGATAAGATCCCCTATGCCTCAGCCATAGGCTCTATAATGTATGCCATGCTATGTACAAGACCGTATGTGGCACATGCTATTAGTTTGACTAGTAGGTACCAATCTGATCCAGGTTCGGAACACTGGATAGCGGTCAAGAATATCCTTATGTACTTGAGAAGAACTAAGGATATGTTTCTTGTATACGGAGGTGAAGAAGAGCTAGTCGCTAAGTGTCATGTCGATGCTAGCTTTGACGTTGATTCGGATGACTCTAAGTCTCAATCTGGATACGTATTTCTTTTGAACGGAGCAGCAGTTAGTTGGAGGAGCTCCAAACAACCTGTGGTAGCTGGATCAACAACGGAGGCGGAATATGTTGCTGCTTCAAGCACAGAAGCGGTTTGATGAAGGAGTTCATAACGAACCGGGTGTGGTTCCCAGTGCGTTGGACCCGATGGTGATCTATTGTGACAACATTGGAGCCATAGCCAACGCCAAGGAACCAAGGTCTCACAAGAATTCCAAGCATATTAAGCGCCGGTTTCACTCCATCCGCGAGCATGTCAAGGATGGAGATATAAAGATTTGTAAAGTACACACAGACCTGAATGTAGCAGATCCGTTGACTAAAGTACTCCCTAGGGAAAAACATGATCAACACCAGAACTCCATGGGTGTTAGATTTATCACTATATAAACTAGATTATTGTCTCTAGTGCAAGTGGGAGACTGAAGGAAATATGCCCTGAGAGGCAATAATAAAGTTGTTATTATGTATTCCTTGTATATGATAGATGTTTATTTTGCATGCTATAATTGTATTGATAGGAAACATCAATACATGTGTGTTTAATAAACAAAAAGTGTTCCTAGTCATGCCTCTCTTATAGACTAGCTTGTTGATTAACAGGATGATCAAGGTTTCCTGATCATGGACATTGGATGTTGTTAATAACAAGGTCACACCATTGGTGGAATGATGTGATGAACAGTATCCGAAGTATAGCATTATGATCAAGTTATTGTGTTTATATTGCTATAACATCATACGAAGTAATAATTATCCTTAGACCATGAGATCATTTTAATTGCTAACACCAAAAGATTATATTGATAACATCAAACTTCACACAGTAAAAGGGGGACTATAAAGATGGGTTCAAATACGAAGGTGTTATGTTGAGGCTCATGGATCAAGAGTGGAATTTGTCAATCCATATGACTAGATAGATATACTCTAGGCCCTCTCGTGGTATCACACTAGGATAGCTTGCAAGCAAGTGATGTGATCACTAGAATGTTATATCACGGGAACAAGAAAAGAGTGCATGTCAGTAACGAGATCAAACTAGGTATGGAGATACCGATGATCGAATCTCGGACATGTAATATATCGAGAGACAAAGGGATTTAGTTACTAGCGTTAAAGGTTCTCACGATCACAGAAGTCATCGCTGAATGTGTAGGAGTCAGTACGGATCTCTAGGTCCCGCCGCTGATTATTGATCGAGAAGGGTCTCGATCATGTCTGCATTATTCACAACCGTAGGGTGGCACACTTAAGAGTTACCGGACACCATTTTGGAGAACATATGTTTCATTTAAAGAATTGCAAAGCGCAGGAATTGTTTCAATAGAAACCGAAATTGTTTCAGTGAAATTGCGTATGTGGTTCTGCATGTGATATTGAAATATTGCAGTAATATATGTGAATGTTTGTTAATTAAAGTAATTAATAAAATTTGAATAAATTTAATAAAAGAGTTTTATTAAATGAGAGAGCATTAAATTTGGAGAAACTTAATGCATTTAAAGTGGAGACTTTAAAAGGAATGTGAAGAGGCATTTTAATGTGGAGGAGTTACCACCACATGAATGGGGAGGTGAGGGTCACCCCATGCGCCGACCATGGAGAGAGGGGGCACCCCTCCTCCTATAAAGGCCACCCATTCCTCCTTCATCCACACACCTCCTTGTGAAGGATCTCTCCCCTCTAGAATTATTCCCCATGGTCTCGGATTAGCGAGATACATGTTCCGTGGCATTTCGTCTGAAGGAGTTGTTGCTCACTGATCGCTGGAGCGAGGAGGTGGAGGTTGTCCGTGGCTTGAACGTGTGCGAAAAGTGATGCGCCGCTGAGTTATGCGCCGGACTTCCTCAAGATCTTGAGATCGGCAAGTGTACGACTACATCAACCACGAGTTCCTACTCGTTAACAAAGCTCGTTGTCTTCGAGGGTAAGTTCTCCATGGATGTATGTCCACCCGTTTGCTTTGTATCTAGTAGATAGATCTTGGCGTGTAGTTCACACCGTAGGAAATTTTTTGTTTTCTATGCTGCGGACCCAACAGTGGAATCAGAGCCTGATCGATGCATAGGTGCTTTGCACGGGTAGTACACATAATGTTGGGGGGATACCCCCAGGTAGGGTCACTCCGGGGTATAAGGGCCGAGTTAGCCGAGGTTCGGCAAGGTCAAAGCAGATGCTGGCCGGGTCACCTCAAGGCAGGCCGGATCACGGAGTAACCCGGACCAGGGGGTCGCCTGACATTGTCTCATCCGACTTAAGGAGTAAGTCGGAAGTACTTGTCTAACTTATATGCAGGAACAGGTGTGGCCGGATCTACTATGATCCGGGTCCTTGCTTAGCTTCTGGGAGAAGGAAGGAATCTCTCTGGTCAAAAAGAAGGTCCAGTACGCACTGCATGAGCGGAGAAAGCAAGGGCAGGACCACCGGGTCGTGGCCGACAAGGGTGACGACGCCCATGTCGGCTGACGCAGGCGCCGCAGAGGCTTACGTGGCTAAAGCATGTGTGACGCGGGGGAAAAGCACCCCGGTCGGGTTACCACTTTGGCACGTATGCCCTAGGCAGGGACCGAACTTCCTCTATATAAGGGGGGCTAGGTCTCTAGTAGAGGGGGTTGGTTGAGCTCTAGTTGGTTTGGTGATTCCATAGGGATAGTTGATCTAGTGTTCTAGGGAAAGATAGTGGGCAAGAGTAAGAGAGCTCCTTCTTCCTCCTCTCGCCAATACAGCTCAAGGAGCACTTGTAATCTTGAGATATAGCAATAAAAACTTCTGTGTGGAGAATCACTCCACTATCCTTCCATGGATTCCCCTAGCGTGTATTAGTCCCCACCTTTAGCCTATACATGGCATCTACCGTGACACCACCACGACAGTTGGTGCCCACCATGGGGCTAGCGGCGCTAGCAGGGGTGAAGATCCGGACGGGAAACCTCATCGGCACCGGCAAACGCGTCGTCTCCGGGCTCGTTCAGCGCTTTGGAGCGCTGGATTTCGTCAGCGGCAACGCTGGCTGCTTTGAAGGTGGTTCTGCATGTGATATTGAAATATTGCAAGGGGCTATATGTGAATGTTTGTTAATTAAAGTAATTAACAAAATTCTGAATAAATTTAATAAAAGAGTTTTATTAAATGAGAGAGCATTAAATTTGGAGAAACTTAATGCGTTTAAAGTGGAGACTTTAAAAGGGAATGTGAAGAGGCATTTTAATGTGGAGGAGTTACCACCACATGAATGGGGGAGGTGAGGGGTCACCCCCCATGCGCCGGCCATGGAGAGAGGGGGCACCCCCCCTCCTCCTATAAAAGGACACCCATTCCCTCCTTCATCCACACACCTCCTTGTGAAGGATATCTCTCCCCCTCTAGAATTATTCCACCATGGTCTCGGATTAGCGAGATACATGTTCCCGGTGGCATTTCGTCTGGAAGGAGTTGCTGCTTCCGCTGGATCGCTGGAGCAAGGAGGTGGAGCTTGTCCGGTGGCTTGAACGTAAAAGGAAAAGTGATGCGCTGCTGAGTTGCGGCGCTCGGACTTCCTCACGATCTTGAGATCGGCAAGTGTACGACTACATCAACCACGAGTTCCTACTCGTTAACAAAGCTCGTTGTCTTCGAGGGTAAGTTCTCCATGGATGTATGTCCACCCGTTTGCTTTGTATCTAGTAGATAGATCTTGGCATGTAGTTCACACCGTAGGAAATTTTTGTTTTCTATGCTGCGGACCCAACAATGTTCTCTATGGATGTATATCCACCCGTTGCTTGTATCTAGTAGATAGATCCTGGTGTATAGTAGTTCACATCGTAGGAAATTTTTTGTTTTCTATGTCATGAACCCAACAATTACTTCATTCTTTGGCATCCTATGGAAGCATAAATCCGGACTATCTATCCAAGTTCATGCTTAGGGGCTAGAGGATATGATATGAAAATAAGTAAAAAGGTGAGTTGGAATTTGATTTACATGATGTTCATGAGTGAGCGTGCTATGGAAGCCTCTGTGCTAACCTTCTCGGCGAGGGAGAGTGGTATTACTAGTGGTGGCGGAAGCACACCGGCTCTCAGCCCCTCGTCGTGAAGATGGATCTGCTCAAGGAGTTCGGAGTACTTGATGTCCTCTGGTTCTTGTGCTTCCTCCTCGGCAGTAATGTTCCGGATTTGCAAGCATTGCTGGGCTAGCCGTTGGATCTCCTCCACAGATTTCCGAGTAATGCCAAGTTTGGCAAGACCTGGATTGTTGAGGAGGTTTTCGGTGAAGACCTCTATCGAGGTATCATTACCTGAAGAGGGTTCACCCTTATCAAAACCTGAGTCACCCATGGTGACGTCAGTTTGCGAGGCGAGGATCGCTGGCTCTACTTGTTGAGTCGGATCTTCTGTGACGGTCGGAGATGGAGTAATCTCCGGCGCTGTAGAAGGCTGAGGGGCAGGAGTCGGAGGCGCTGTGGCAGGAGAAGTCAAGTTTAGCTTTGACTAGCACAGACGCTTCGATGAACCTCCTTTGCCTTTACCCTTGGTGTGTTGTTTAGCTCTGAGGAGGTAATAGAACAAAGAACGTTACACCTAGGAAAGAATTAAGAAATAAAATACAGCAACCTTGTGAGGAAAGTTACCTCTTCACAATGGGCACTTCCTTGGTGCCAATAGCCAATGTCGGAGCCTTACGCTTTCGAGTAAAGGTCTGGCAGTGGAATCAGTTCTCCATCATCCTGAGAGATCTTAGGAGGATATCCCTCGAGAGGAGCAAGCTCCGACTCGGGGAGGTCAGCAAGCTGAAAAGAAGAAATACCTCAGTATTGCGAAAAGAGACAATAATGTAAAGATGAACACATAATACGAGTTATTGCTAGAAGCTTACTAGAACTACGGGATTATCCGCCGTATGCATGTCCAAAGACAGCTCCGGGATCTTCCTCTTGATCTGCTCCCTTATAAACCATCTGATTTGGGACTCATAGTCCTTTTCTAAGTAAGGACGGGAGAAGATCCGGAGAGTGTCCTTCTTGGAGTGCATAAGCCGGTCACCATGGTGTTGGAGAGGCTAGATCCGGCGTGTCAGCCAGCATTGAATCAAGTAGGACCCCTTAAGGCCCATGTGCTTCATCAGATATTCAATCCACCTCTTGGCGAGAAGCAGATCATCACTGAGAGCCTACGCATCCGTGTCCTAGGGATCTTGGGGCATGGCGGCACCATCGACAAAAGACGGCAAAGCAGTAGCTTTGCCGGGAGCAGGAATATCCTTGTGATAGAAAAAGGTGGATGGCCATTGTTTTACCGACTCGCTAGCCATAATCCGAGGATAGATGTGTTCTCTCCTAACGGAAAAGCTAAGAGTCCTGGTAATGTATGGATTACCGGCAGTGATAGAGTTTCTCCGGGTATGAAAATAAAACCGGAAGAGAATGAGACTCGGCCTAATGCTGAGATACCCCTCGCACAAAGAAGCATAAGCACTCATCTCTAAGAGAGAGTTCGGGGGGAGATGGTGGAGTTGAACTCCGTAGTAATCTATCACCTCAGAGAAAAAGTTTGAGGGTGGAAAGCTCAAACGTCTGTCGAGGTGGGTGCCGGCACCATTGCCGCCGGGCGCGGAGTAGGGACGCTTATCATACCGCCCGCCACCACCGGGCGCGAGGAGTCCTTCGTTCTCAACAACGCGAAGCTTGGCGTCGTCCAAGACACAGGGGATCCATACCCATGAAGATCTTTTCTCCGCCAATACATGCTGCCATCGCCAGGTTTAAGATGAGGCATCAGCCATCTCTCTCGTGCTAGTGACCGGGATGGGTGGCACCGGAGGATTTTGGGGAGGTGGAGGAGCTCTCAGAGGGAGGCATTGAGAGGGAGGAAGGAGCGCAAGTGCTGGTGAAGACGAAAGGGAAAAATCTTAGCCCCTTAAATCCTTCGTCCATGCCAAGATTCGTGCAGTGAAAATAGTAACCGTGCCATGCGTCGTGGAAGGAGCCGTGCAACCTCCCCACGATGATTACGCCGCCTTGATCTCCGTGCACACATTAAAATGACGCCTCGGTTCCGCAAATGGCGGACCCACCAACGGTCGTGCTGACGGGAATGTCTGTCAGTGACGTGACTTGACCATGATCGTGTCGACACGCCGAGACCAAGTTCCGGCTTAGTTTGAATTTCTAGCTGGAAAACTGAATAATGCATTCATAGGTCCGACTCATTTTGAGACCCGGATCCTATCCTTTCTTTTGAAGTTTCAGGAACCCTTCAAGATTCTGCGAGCCCAAAATCAAGCTAGACGATGATGAAATCCGACTCTAGATCTTGGAGGCTCTCGGGGGCTGCTGTTGGGGATATACTTTCCGGGTATCCTCACTGTGCCTCACTGACCAGGGTGGCCCACTTCGGGTTAGAGCTTTGCTTCACGGGCAGCCTAGGCAGGGAGAAGAGACGGAGTCCAGTACGGCTACGGGAAGGCCTAGAAGACTTACCGACATAGGCGTGTTATGTTACTTGTAGTTCAAGATGTACTCTATAACCGACTCTTAGTCGTAGCCGGATAGGTCTCTCCTGTAAACCCTAGGCCAGATATCTATATAAGTCGTCCTTGGGAAAGCCTTTAGGGCACCCTCACAATAGTCTACAATCTCAACTCGCACAGGAGAAACCCTTGTAACCCATATTCCGGCTCTGTCGTATTACTGGATTGCTAGCAAGAGTAGGATCCGTCCAAAGCCGGTGGATTCGAACATGGGTAAACTTGTGTGCTCACCGTCCCGGAACACCATACGTCTCACACCCCTCTCTTCCACATGCCTCGAGGACCCCCTCATGGTGTGCTTATCATCAATCCGACGACAATAAGGCATACCTCTCATGTTTGGTTCCACTCCTCTCTTCCTTTTTATTTGTTTCTTGGAAACTCGAAGTCGACCACTCTCCTGCAAATATACGAAGACCTCGAGGCGGAAATAAAAGAGAGAAGGAAAATAAGAAAAACTGGGGAAATCTTTTTGTGATTTTTAAGAGAGGAAATTTAAAGAATAGAAAATTGGCGGCAAAGCTCGGCTAGAAATTTTCGAAAGCAAAAATAGAAAGAACTAAAGATAAAGTGTTGGGGAAACCAACATGAGTGCTTATAAACTCAAATAAAAACACAACCTCTAAAATAAAAAGAAAATGAACGCCACATAAAGATACATGAGGAAACTTTAGGCTTTTGCAAGCCCTTCAAATCATTGTGGTGGTGGGAAAAACTCATTACTCCAGTTCGCAAATTGAGTTAAGAGGTTACTTGTTGATTCTCGGAGGTTCAAAGAGAGGTTGTGCATCCTCTCCATAGTCCCTCCAAGTCCTTGGAAATCTTGGTATGTGGCGAACCAGGTTTGTGGCTACTCCTATTGATAAGGAACTTCTTGCTCCTCTTCTTGGTCCTCATCCTCTTTAGGAATCTCTTCCTCGGGTTGGTGTTGCTCAACCTGTGAATCATATAGCAAACATCCTTCCTCGATAGAGAAAAGACCATTAGGCATAGGAGCAGGGTAGATACGCCTAGCTCCAACAATATGCAGGTAATAAACACCACCTCTCTTAGTGAGCATTCCACGGGCCCTCAAGGTGGAGAAACCAACACGTGTCTCACCTAGTACGGGTTGCAACTCACCTAGATTGATGTCTAGGGCAGTGGCAAGCACGGTGATGATGCCTCCTCCTGTGATTGGCCCTTGGCTTTGGGAGGCTTGGTTCTCCAGGTAGCGCACAAGGATGGCGCCAACTTGAGTGACAGTTGCGCTTGATGTAAGCAGCCTTTGTGAGGACTAGGATGTCCTCCTCGTTGAGTCTCGTGAACTCACTACGTGTCTGCAAGGTGTTAGCAATAACATAGAACAAATAGCAAATTGCAGGATGTTGAATATTCTTCCCCTTGTTCACTCTACTAGTGAAACTCATTCCATTATAGTATTGATCGGGGGAAGGACTTAAGCGAATAAAAGATGCGCGTAAAGCATGAATATCATTGTTTGGCAAAATAAAACATGCGCACCATTCATCTAATGTTAATGTGTAGTTGTTGTTCATCAGACGGAAAAAATAGTATCCTCTCCTTGCCATAGTTTAACGGTGCTTTGCAACGAACTTAGGAATTGAATGGTTAAGCGGCGATAGGTAGGTACATCATTGTACACAAAGTTTTGTAAGCCAGCTCTATTGCAAAGTAAATTAAAGTCATCAAATACCGAAGTTGGTTCAATATAATGGGGCAAGCCCATTTGGTGGCCTTCACTTCGCGGTTCTTGATCCTGTTGAAGCAATCACGATGGGCCTCATCCATGAACTGTATCCCCATGCGTTCCTGAGCGGTAGCCTGAGAAGCGCTAGCGGTGGCATGAGCACGAGTTTGGCTCCTTGTGTTCATCATCTAAAACATTGAATAAAGGCAAAAATAAAACTTTTTGATCCAACAACAGTAAGTGCATTACATTCCTCATCAAAACACACTAAAGAATCTCCTCAAGATAATAATCTAGGCAAGAAAATCATGGCAATTGGTCCGTAGTAGGTCTCACCCTAGATTGACAATGACAATAGATTGAAGATGAATTTGCAAAAAGTAATTGGAGGATCGGAGGAGAAACATACCGTAGATCACTTGTGTGTGAGGAAATCGAACGAAATTGAGTAGATATGGAGATCTCTTGAGGTTTTGAGAGAGTTTGGAGGTAAAAGAAAGGAAAAGGATTGAAGTTTTGGAATTGGGAGTACCTTCCCATGCGATTTTGTGGTCGGATGCAACTATACGGGCGAATATGTGTTCTACCAGATAGTTGGCGCTCATAAAATATTAGGGTTTCCTCCTGGTGGTGCAGAGATGACGAATTATACGCGGAACAAAATGTTCTGGCCGTATAGTTGGTTGTTAAACTGCATGTCCCTGTGAAAGAAAATTTGCAAAGGCATCGATATCTATACGACCGACACTATACGACGGGAATTTTTATTCCTGCCATATAGTTGATCATTAAACTCTCAGTACATATGAAAAGAAATTGTACGGAGGCATTGATATCTATACGACCGGAACTATACGGCCGGAATTTTTATTCCCACCGTATAGTTGGTCGTTAAACTCTCAGTACATACTACAGAAAAAAATTCGATGGCAAAGATATCTATACGACCAGAACTATATGGCCGAAATTTTTATTCCCGCTGTATAGTTGGTCGTTAAAATCTCTGTATGCATAAAAAATTCTCTGTTTCTTTGTAAACTATTTCTTTTCCTGTAACTTAGTGATATACCTTATTTTTGGCAGAAAATTGATAGTAAATATTGTCGACCAACAATAGCATGAATAAAGTAGAATTTCAAGTACTACCGAACTTCTTCTCCTCAAATGCAGTTTTCTAGCACTCTTTATTAAACATGAACTTAAACTAAAACTAAAAACTTAACTCAAACCTTTATTTAACATGGGTTTCCTCCCATGGAACGCTATTTTATGGTCAATAGCTTGACCTTAGTGATACTCACTTGGGCCAGATGAGTGGAACACCCACTCCAAAGTAATTGGCCTTCAAAGTGATGGCCTCCTTCTCATCATGTTTGGCTTTCTTCTTCCTAGGGAAATTTATAACAAAAGGATCCCGCGAAGGCAATTGCAGCTTCACGTCCCCTTCATGAAGGTTAATTAAAGCCTTTATAGTTCTTAAGAAAGGACTGCCTAGTATTATAGGAGCAACAGTATCTTCAGGCATGTCAACAATAACGAAGTCAATTAGAGCAGGACAGCCTTTGATGTAAACTAAAGTGTTCTCCTTAATCCCTACAGCTTGTTTGTAGGTAGAATCTGCTAGATGCAATTTGAACTCAGTAATTTCAAAGGAGCCAAGATTTAACATGTTAAAAAGACTCTTTCGAATTGTTGAGACGCTTGCACCTAGATCACAAAGTGCAGCTATCTCATTGGTTCCAATCTTTATCTTAATAGTAGGCTCAAATATGTCATCTAGTTTAACAGGTAATTTTTTTAGCGATTTTCTTGTATTCCTCTTCAAGCTCATGCACCTTAATTTCTACTTGATCAACAAAGTGTTGATACATGGCTTCATCATTACCTTCACTTACCAGAATTTTGACATTGATCCTCTTTACGAGGTCTTCAATGGTGTAGCTTGGTGAAGGAGCATTACTATAATCAAGTTCTTCAGACTCCTCCCTTTGTATCCTCATCATTTTGAGTTCTTCAACAGGATTGGGCTTAGCTTTACCTGCAAATTTAGCTAGAATGAGAGTTTGACTCTCGGTTATCTTACCTAGTTGTGCCTCAATGATCCTTGTTCTTTCTTGAAGGGCCTACAAATAGTTTCTCAAACTAACAGCTTGGTTAGATAATTTACCAAGCATAGCATCATGGTTCTCTGTAATTTTGACTAGAATTTTTTTTCATTTTGTGAGTCTATGAAAGACTTAAGCGTTTCTTGGAGACTACCATTACTAGTTCCCATATTATTATTAGAGTTACTTGAAGGACTAGCATAATATTTTTGAAAATTAGGATTGTAACTCTTCTTCCAAGCACGGTTGTAATCATTACGAGCTAGTATATCACTGTAAATTTTCCTTACCTTTTACCTGAGTTTCCTTACCTTTTACAGCTAGTATGAGCTCATCCAACTTAGCATTGAGATCTTTGTTCTCTTGTGGTGAAACAGAGTTCACCTTCTTCATGATTGATCTTTCCACGTGCCATTGGGCATGGTTGTCTTGCATGTTGTCTAACAGCTGCTTTGCTTCGGTAATGTGTTTACCCATAAATGTTCCTCTAGCTGTAGTATCAAGCATAGACTTAGACACAAGATTAAGAGCATCGTAAAATAAATGGAGGATTAACCAATCTTCCATCCCATGGCTAGGACAGTTTCTTAGGCATTCTTGCATCCTCTCCCATGCAAACACTAGTGGCACATGCTCTTCCTGTCTAAAGCTAGTAATATTAGATCGAAGTTGCATAGTATTTGCAGGTGGGAAAAATTTAGTCATAATTAAAGAATTACATCCCACCCATGATGTAATAGTATTTTTAGGCAAAGATAGCAACCATTCTTTAGCTCTCCCTCTTAGAGAGAAAGGAAATAGACGCAATATGACCGCATCAGGGTCAACGTCTTTTATACGCATCATATGACATATTTCATTGAAAGTATTTAAGTGCATACCTGTGTCTTCAACAGTAGAGCCTCCAATTTGATTCTATTGAACCAAACTTAAGTAATGGGGCTTAATTTCATAGTCATCGGCAGCGATTGCTCGCTGAGTAATAGGAGTACGCAAATAATCATTATTGAGAGTAGCAAACTCCCCAAGCTTCTTTTCAGCCATACTTCCTATGTTTTTGGGTTTTCTTTGATTAGCAATTATAATAGTAAAAGCAAGAATTTAAAGACTAACTATTTTTTTGGTTTATCAAATAAAGACTGAAAGCAAACTAACAAAATTAAAAACAAGAATTAAAACTAGCAAGGTTCCTAATAACCTCACCAGGGTAGCTATTGCTTCCCCGACAACGACGCCAGAAAAAGGGTTGATACCTTCAATCCGGATTATGGATGTATTATAGATCTTTTTCCCTAGTAGACCTAGGTTATCGAATCCAAGGGAAGCGAATGCGTAGTGAAGTTACTTTAACGGACCTTCGGGAGTTTTAGAATTCCTTTTGTGTTTTTACCAGACCAATAGCTTGCGTATTTTTGTTGTTGTTGATGATGGAGAGAGAGGGCCTAGGTCGTTCGGTTTCACCTGTAGCTGTGCCAAACATCTGATGGAAATAAAAGATAAAAATTAAGTATGCATGTACTTGTTAGAGCAAGATAAATTATATGTGGGTAGTGCATCCATAATTGCTATTGCCTCCGCAATCTCTTATAGCAATAACCTACTAGTCTCATCCATAGAAGAAAGAGAACTAATGATATGCATAGTGATGTCACCGTTAATCCCAAGCAAATCCCTCACATACAGCCGTACTACCCCTTCTGTCACTAGGGTTCCCAACCTGCAGATCAGTCATCACTCATACTCCCTATACCTGGCTCAACCTCGGGGTCTTGGGTACCTGACAAGTCCTTAGATTGAGGAAAGAGAGGATACAATAATCATCATGTCATACAACTTAATACACGATCCCATCTATGATAAATCACATGCACAATTGCTACATGGCTAGGCCGAAGCCCTTAGCCCAAGGAGAATTACTCACACACAGAGATGAGATCAAAAATCACAAACATTGTAATGAAAATCATAAGATTGATAGCAATTGACGGGCATGCCCTATGTGTACTGAAGTTTGGTATATACAGCCCAGATATGACAGTAGCCCACGATGTTACTGTGGCCCAATACAGATTCGGTGACTCACTTGAGATCTCATTGCTTGCAGCACAAGATGAAGCTTAAGATAGAAAGTTTAAAGGGACAAACCCTAATCTGTAACCGACTCGACCTGCTACTCGAGACCTTGCCTATCTATATAAAGGCTAGGAGGGGGCGGTGAGGAGGACAATCACAACCCTAGTTTCCACAACCATCACCAGATTGCATCTGCGCACCCTTGTAACATTCGACTCCCTCGATAATTCCAAGAGCAGACAAGCAGGAGTAGGGACCTCTATGAGGCCTGAACCTGGGTAAACCTTGCCTCCCTGTGTGCTTGTTTTCTAGCCGATTGATGCCTCCAGCGCTCTCTCCTTCTCCAAAACCCAAGTCCATGACATTGGGCATTGATGAGTTAAACCCTCGTCAATTGGCGCTGTCTGTTGGAATGGCGAGTGCTGATGTCACGGCTTCTCCGGCCCCGTCAACTGCGATCTACAACTTTGCAACAGCGGAGATTCGTCAGATCTTCGGTGCTTTTGACTTCACCGTCCACACGCCAGCCACTCGCCTAGCCTTCGAGTTCGTGGGCGATGGGATCAGCCTGGCGATCGGGAGCTTATGCTTCCAAGTTGGTCAGTTGGGCGCACTTCGCCTCCCTGACCAGCTGACGCCTCCCGCGATTGCTCCATCATCGTGGTTTCCACCACCAATCGGCACCCTCAGCAAGCTCAACACCCCGACAACAGTTGGGAGGACGGACAGGGACAACAGTCATGGATCCGATCCGTGACCTGTCAGAAGAGAGAGCCTACGGCTCTGGATCTGAAAGTTGTGGGAGAAACAGCTTCCCCAATCACTTCATGTGCGCCATCATCAACACAGGTGACGCTGGTGTCACTCGCGACAATAGTGGTACCGGGCCAACCAACGGCGAAAACGGTGGCCCTGCCAATGGCACGCCCTCCAACAATGGGACAGAAGGGAACCCAAACCTCATGACGAATGAGCACACCGAAGAGCGCGTGCTGATCAAGCTCAATGACAACGAGTGGGCTCGCTATCGAGAGGCTCTGCGGGGCAATCCTATACCCCCAAACTCATCACAAGACATGCTGATGGGTTACCATTGGCTGCTCAAAGAGGATTACAAGCGCCAGCAACAAGTAATCGCGCAACTCGATGTGCGAAGAAAGGCGGCAGACGAGTCGAGCCTTCGACGGGCTCAACTCTCCATGGAAGGATCCTCCTCCAAGGGCAACGACTACGTGGCTGCCAAACGGTGATCTTGACTGGCCCACCTCACCGACAACAAGCACGAAGAAGCTGTGGAAGTCCTCGACTTCAGCTCTATGATGGTGGATACGCAGGGCAATGTGCTCCCGAAGACACTGTAAGCAGCGGTGGCAGCAACCACCATGTACCTCCTTAACAACCAGCCACCAGCTGGACATCCACGAGCTACCGTGCACCGATCCACGATCACGGGCTTGGGGCTAGTCGAAGTCGCCCTCGTCAAGGAGCCAACACCGGAGCCGAAGAAAACTAAGGCTCTGGACAAGTACTACTATTCGTACTCCTCCAGCAATAATAGCCATGATCTATCACGACGACATTGCTTAGGACGACATGACCGCGACTACAATGCGCGTGATGATATCACGCAGCACAAGATCGACAAGATGCGCGTGAGGCATGCTCGTTCGACTGACTCAGAAGACGATGAGTGTAACACCCTCGAATCGGCCCTATGCAAGTTTTAGCGATTCCCGCCAAACCCGCATAGAAATGATTCGTAAATTCCACCAGTACTTGCGCGGGTGGAAAACGGCAATAACATTACACAATAGTCCACGATGGAACCCATAGAAACATATATATACAACAAAGACTCCATGAGTCAAAAATACAGATATACAATACAAAGATCCAAATCACCTTAAAAACGATACAACATCCGAGTACGGATAAGATGCAAATGGGGCTAAGAACCTGGAAGAATAACCAATGGCGTCCATAACCCTGCCTGTGCCAAGCGGAAGGGTAACTCGCTAACGACGCCGATCTCAAACCCGCTAAAACAAAAGGGTGCCGGCAAAGGGCAAAGGAAAAAGAGGAGCATCAAGATCGAGGCCAAGACACGGCAAGGCTAGAATTCGGTGGCTCTCGCCACATAGGTATGGTGGATCAAGCGGCAACAAGCATGCACTAAACAACCTATAGAGACTCGATAAACCATCGCTATTAGAGAGAGATAAGAAAGAACTATTCGGAACCAACCTTATACTAACACCAATCATACCCATCCTGGTATTCCCCCTCGTGACCAAACGTGGAAGTCAAACCGAGGAACTCACAGAGTTGGCAGTTTTATTCATTCCATTATAGTTGTAGCACTTACTAGTCAGATATAATTAGCCAGAGATATCCCAAATCCAGCAGTTGTTGGCACTTTTATTTACTCATTCCGTTGTAGTGAAACTGATTACTAGACATGTCAAAGTCAAATTTATAGCACTACTTTAGTTATAGTTGTCTATGATCGAGATACTATGCTCCAAGTTGTCCATAACCGTGGACACGGCTTTCAGAAAGATTTACCCTGTAGGGGTACACAAATAGCAACACACACATGATCAACCTCGGAAAAACCAAATCAAAACCCAACGAGGCTTTCACGACACAGCAATCATAGGATTCATAAATTATTTCAGGGGGCCACCCCACTAAGCTACCCGCAACAAAGTTGGCCGGCTCCGAGACGGACCTAGGGTTTGTGTCAATGGCTGTAAACGACTGGGAACCCGAAAGTGTGACTGGGCTTGTCGATACCGCGAAAACATTCCATGTTCCAAAATAGTACAGGTGCTCCACGCACAATCGTAAATAAAGCAGTAAAGCATGGCATAAGTACAGGATAGTTATAAAGCCCCAAACTAGTTTGTGGCCCCAAGAAATAAGAAATGAATCAATCTCTGGCTAAGGGGATTCATGGTCCCACATGCGGATAGTGCGATAGTCAAGGAACAGGTATCAAGTACTCGGGGCCTACGGGACACAAGTGAGCGTGGAAGAACCAAATATTAGCTATTGCCCACCGATGCCTCTGCATTAGTTATATCTATTCCCAGCATTTTAATATCAAGTTGTAATTAAAGACATGATCATCTCCACCATTAAGCATCTCCACCATTAAGCATGTGCCAACCTTCCAACAACGGTGGAACAACAACGATGCGAAGCAGCACCTGAGCAAGAAACTACGACTCGCAAGGCCGACTGCCTATCAAACAACAGGCAATAGGATGTGTCCAAGGCAATATAGAGGCTGCAGGGAATATAAATGGTGCATAGAAACTAAAGCATCGCAACAAGGATAGCAATAGATCAACAGGAGGAAGTAAAGACTAGAAATACAAAATAGGTAGAAAGGGGGAGATTGCTCGCCTGGGAAACACTGCCGAAGATACATATCCGAAGGACTTGTCGATACTCGCATCAACTCAACGGCCTAATCCGTGAAGAAGCAAAACACTAAAAGAAACACCGGATACACTATTTAATACTACTGCAGAAGATCGGGCATGATGCATGTATGATGTATGGCATGGCAAATATGCGACGCAACTAGGTAATATTAAGCGGGACCGAGGTCCCAACAATTAATTAGGAGGTTCATGTTATTTAGATACCTCGCAATTTAAATGTTGCATTAACAAGGCAAAACAGGGCATCGGTTCGCTACACAAATTTAAATGGAGACAATATAAGACTAGAAAATCCGGATATGAGCTCCATATCTAATTATGAGGTGAATCAACAAAAATACCCCCAAACCCCATGATGAGATGCGAGCATGAATAATTTAATATGCAAAAAGATATATTATATTATAAAAATAGAGGTCTCAGATAGGGTTCACACATTGGGGGTTCGGAGGAGGTTCAACGGGATTTGGTCTCTGCGGGATCGGTCTCGATCGTCGGATCCGAGAAAGAGAACTTGGCGTGACACCGGGTTCGGGATCGGTCTCTAGGGTCTTTGAGGATCCGCCTTCAGATTCTGTGAAGGAGTACTTGAGGTCCCGACCATTGTCGGTGGCGAACTTGGAAGTGGCATCGGGTCCTCCAATATCCACACAATGTTCCCTTGGTACACTTGTCGATCTCGTACAAATTATCACCGTCTTCGCAGCACCAACACGGCACGGACACAAGAAGTACCACAACATCAACAACATCCTCACACCACACTATCTCCACATCGACAGATACTAGAAAAGACAAGGTCACAGGACCAGGAAAACCGCGGCGCTGCGAGACGGAGTTCACGGACAGGGCCCTGCAGGCGTGGCGATTGAAACAAGGTGGAAGCAGCAGGGTCGCTGACGGCGTGTGTCATGGCAGCCAGAGCAAGGAGGAAGAAGCAGAGCGGAGGGGAAAACGCGCGCGACCGAAGCAGAGGCTGCGAGGAGGCTCGCTAGCGGCAGGCACAGACGGTGCCGGCGACAAGGAGGCCACGGAGGCAGGGAGGTAGGCTCACCGGAGGACACCGACACGTAGAAAGGCCGGCAAAGCGGGGACCGCTGACCCGGTGGCCGGAGGCGAGCACAGAGGGCGGCGGTGGATGGAGCTCTGCAGCCCGGGGGGACGAGGGGAGCGAGGACATGCGGGGTTCGGGGTCGCACGGGAGAACTTGGGCGAAGGCGGCACTCGGGAAGGAGCGAGGTGCCAGGGAGGGGCGGACGATGGGGAGGCGGGCCTGCGCGGGCCCCTGGTGGCGCTCGAGAGATGATGCGACGACCGGAGCCACGAGGAGGGCGCGACCGAGCAAGAGAGGTAGAGGCGGCACTGGACCAAGATGCAGGAGGGGGCGGCGCTAACTGGCGGCGACAGAGAGGAGAGGCGGCGGCCGCGGTCGAGGAGGGCAGCACGTGCCACGGGGTCCGGGCCTGGCGGCAGCGAGAGGGGATCGCGACGGGGTGGGGCCAGAGTCCCAGGGACAGGGTGAGAGCGGCGGGTTGGTGGATGAGGGTCACGCGGGGGTTCTGTCATGAGAGGAGCGGAGCAGTTTGCGGTAGGCACGCTATGTGGTGGGACCGCGGGGTCGTGTATCGTGTGCGCTAGGCGTGTCACGCGCGGCTGCGTGCGTTACAGTGGTGTGTAGGTGTGCGTGTACCGCTGCAGTAGCGGCGGCTGGGTGGGTTGGCGTTAGAGTTAGGGTTAGGGTTTGGTTTAGGCTGGGGTAGTAGGTGGCTGGCCGGCGGGGCCAATGGGCCTGGTCGGTTGGCTGCCTCCCCTAGTTTTATAAAAATGTTTCATTTTTATTTTTAGAACAAAAGTTTCTTGTAAATAGTTTGTAGACAAAATAAAATATCTGGAAGGACCGGATTTTATATTTGAAATAAAGAGGGATCCAAAATAGAAAACAAGGATAGGCTTTTAGAAAATAGTTTTACTCAAACATATGCATGATGATGACAATGCTCAAATGCAAGGTGGCATGATGACATGAGCATGCAGTCATGATGATGCACAAAACAAAAACACCAAGCGATTTTCTAGTAGTGGATTTATCGGGGTGCTACAATTCGACACCACTAACAATGGATCTCGACCTCGAGATCCGCCTCATGGTACGGGGAAGAAGGCTAATGGTCGGACTCTTATCGCTTCGTGTAGATCTTCGCGACACCACTAACAAGGATTCTTTTTTCATGTAGAAATCGACGACACCACCAACAAGAGGTCGTTGTCCATGCTCGTCGAGAACACTCCGGAGAAACAAAGACGAAGATAGAGGTATCAAAAGATACAGCCACCCCTAACTTCATAGATCCACCGATTCAATGTACATAAGCGAATGATAAGAGTAGTCGGATGGGGATCAGTCCATCGTGCACCCAAAGCATTACTCTGTACATGAATAGAAGAATTATGCAACCAACTCTCAGGATTCAGACTAAAGATCTTGACAAACAATGTATAGAAACACAAATGAGTGATGTAGGCTCTCTATCGAATCTGATGTGGTGGAGTTCGTCGTGTTAGAAATCATCAGGAGGTACAAAGAAAGATTTCAGTGAATTTTGATCCACCAAAAGGTACAACTGATGAAGGCTACTCCGATGGCACGAAGACCGGATGTGGAAACATCGTTGCAAGAGGAAGGAATCAAAACCCTGAAGGTATGACGGAAACCCAACCACGAGAATTCCTGGACTCGAAGAGAAGATAAGAGAGCAGATTCAAAACACACGATGGTAAGAGGAGAATAGCACAGGGGTAAGAAGTAAAAGCAGACCTAATTAGATCTATTCAACCGAATTTTACAAAATAGTTTTGACACTCTACATCGGCCGTTATCTAGGTTATCCTACAAAGGGACCAAGGTATCGCAACCGCTGAGCTCGATACCACTTTGTAACACCTCGATCGGTTCGATGCAAGTTTTAGCGATTCCGCCAAACCCGCATAGAAATGATTCAAAGATGCCCACCAGGCACTTGCGTGCGGGTGGAAAATGAAGTAATAACATTACACAATAGTGCATGATGGAACCCACAGAAACATATATATACAACAATGACTCCATGATTCAAAAATACAGATATACAATAAAAAGATCCAAATCACCTTAAAAACGATACAACATCCGAGTACGGATAAGATGCAAATGGGGCTAAGAGCCCTGAAGAATAATCAATGGCGTGCATAACCCTGCCCAGGCCAAGCCAGAAGTGTAACTCTGCTAACGACATCGATCTCAACCTGCTAAAACAAAAGGGGTGCCGACAAAGGGCAAAGGAAAAATAGGAGCGCCAAGATCGAGGCTAGTACACCGAGGCTAGAATTTGGTGGCTCTCGCCACATAGGTATGGTGGATCAAGCTGCAGCAAGCATGCACTAAACAACCTATAGAGACTCGATAAACTGTCGGCTATTAGAGAGAGAAAAGAAAGAACTATTCGGAACCAACCTTATACTAACACCAATCATACCCATCCTGGTATTCCCCCTCGAGACCAAACGAGGAAGTCAAACCGAGGAACTCACACAGTTGGCAGTTTTATTCATTCCATTATAGTTGCAGCACTTACTAGTCAGATACAATTAGCCAGAGATATCCCAAATCCAGCAGTTGTTGGCACTTTTATTTACTCATTCCGTTGTAGTGAAACTGATTACTAGACATGTCAAAGTCAAATTTATAGCACTACTTTAGTTATAGTTGTCTATGATCGAGATACTGTGATCCAAGTCGTCCATAACCGCGGACACGGATTTTAGAAAGATTTACCCTGCAGGGGTGCACAAATAGCAACACACACACGATCAACCTCGGGAAAACCAAATCAAAACCCAACGAGGCTTTCACGACAAAGCAATCGCAGGATTCATAAATTATTTCAGGGGGCCACCCCAGTAAGCTACCCGCAACAAAGTTGGCCGGCTCCGAGACGGACCCAGGGTTTGTGTCAATGGCTGTAAACGACTGGGAACCCGAAAGTGTGACTAGGCTTGTCGATACCGCGAAAATATTCCATGTTCCAATACAGTACAGGTGCTCCACGCACAATCGTAAATAAAGCAGTAAAGCATGGCATAAGTACAGGATAGTAATAAAGGCCCAAACTAGTTTGTGGCCCCAAGAAATAAGAAATGAATCAAGCTCTGGCTAAGGGGATTCATGGTCCCACATGCGGATAGTGCGATAGTCAAGGAACAGGTATCAAGTACTCGGGGCCTACGGGACACAAGTGAGCGTGGAAGAACCAAATATTAGCTATTACCCACCGATGCCTCTGCATTAGTTATATCTATTCCTAGCATTTTAATATCAAGTTGTAATTAAAGCCATGATCATCTCCACCATTAAGCATCTGCCAACCTTCCAACAACGGTGGAACAACAACGACGCGAAGCAGCACCTGAGCAAGCAACTACGACTCGCAAGGCCGACTGCCTATCAAACAACAGGCAATAGGATGTGTCCAAGGCAATATAGAGGCTGCAGGGAATATAAATGGTGCACGAAAACTAAAGAATCGCAACAAGGATAGCAATAGATCAACAGGAGGAAGTAAAGACTAGAAATACAAAATAGGTAGAAAGGGGGAGATTGCTCGCCATCTTTGTAGCACCAACACGGCACGGACACAAGAAGTACCACAACATAACCAACATCCTCACACCACATTATCTCCACATCGACAGATACTAGAAGAGACGAGGTCATAGGACCAGGAAAACCGCGGTGCTGCAAGACGGAGTTCATGGACGGGGCCCTGCAGGTGTGGCGATTGAAACAAGGTGGCAGCGGCAGGGTCGCTGACGGCGTGTGTCATGGAGGCCAGAGCAAGGAGGACGAAGCAGAGCGGAGGGGAACACGCGCGCGGCCGAAGCAGAGGCTGTGAGGAGGCTCGCTAGTGGCAGGCACGGACAGTGCCGGCTACAAGGAGGCCACGGAGGCAAGGAGGCAGGCTCGCCGGAGGACGCCGACACAGAGAAAGGCTGGCAAAGCGGGGACCGCTGACCCGGCGGCCGGAGGCGAGCACAGAGGGCGGCGGCGGATGGAGCTCTGCAGCCCGAGGGGAGGACGAGGGGAGCGAGGACGTGCGGGGTTCGGGGTCGCACGGGAGAACTTGGGAAGGAGCGAGGACGTGCGGGGTTCGGCGCTCGGGAAGGAGCGAGGCACCAGGGAGGGGCGGATGACAGGGAGGCGGGCCTGTGCGGGCCCTTGGTGGCGCTCGAGAGATGATGCGACGACCGGAGCCACGAGGAGGGCGCGACCGAGCAAGAGAGTGTTGGGGTTCAGAGCATAGAAAACAAAAAATTTCCTACGATGGGAACTATACGCCAAGATCTATCTACTAGATACAAGCAACGGGTGGATATACATCCATAGAGAACTTACCCTCGAAGACAACAAAGCTTTGTTAACGAGATGGAACTCGTGGATGATGTAGTCGTACACTTGCCGATCTCAAGATCGTGATGAAGTCTAGCAGGTCCGCCTCCAGCACGTCCATCAGATCCAGCAAGTCCATCACCACCAAGTCCACCACCGCAAAGCAGCGAAGCATCCGTGATTGCACACACATCCGGTACCCCGACAACCTCCATCCCTCGCTCCAGCAAAGCAGCAGAAGCAGCAACTCCTTTCCAAATAAAGCCACCGGGAACATGTATCTCGCTAATCCGAGACCATGGGGAATAATACTAGAGGGGGAGAGGGATCCTTCACGAGGAGGTGTGAGGAAGAAGGAGTGAGAGGGGGGCCTTTTATAGGAGGTGGGGAGGGTGTCCCTTCACCTCCCCCATTCATGTGGTGGTAACCCCCTCCACATTAAAATGCCCCTTCACATTCTCTTTTAAAGTCTCCACTTTAAATGCATTAAATTTCTCCAAATTTCATGCTCTCTCATTTAATAAAACACTTTTATTATTTTTTATTCAGAATTTTGTTAATTACTTTAATTAACAAACATTCACATAAAACCCCCTGCAACATTTCAATATTACATGCAGAACCAATTTCAGCAATTTCACCCAAAACAGTTTCGGTGTCTATTGAAATCATTCCAGGTTTTCTTAAATCTTTATCCAAACATATTTGCTCCAAATGGTGTCAGTATCCCTTATGTCTCACCCTACGGTTCGTGAATAATGTAGACATGATCGAGACCCTCTCCAATCAATAATCAGCAAGCAGGACTTGAGATCCGTGATCGATTCTACATATTCAACGATGACTCTTGTGATCGTGTGAACCTTTAACGTTGTAACTAAATCCCTTTGTCTCGTGATATATTACATGTCCGAGATTCGATCATTGGCATCCAAATACCTAGTTTGATCTCATTACCGACATGCAGTCTTTTCTCGTTCCCGTGATATAACATTCTAGTGATCACATCACTTGCTTGCAAGCTATTTCAATGTGATATCACCGAGAGGGCCCAGAGTATATCTATCCGTCATCGGGATGGACAAATCCCACTCTTGATCCATGAGCCTCAACATAACACCTTCAGAAAGCATCGAACCCACCTTTATAGTCACCCTATTACGGTGTGACGTTTGATGTTATCAAGATACTCTTCCGGTGTTAGCAATTAACATTATCTCATGGTCTAAGGACTAAGATTACTTCGTATGATGTTATAGAAATATAAACATAATGACTCTGATCGTAATGCTATACTTCAGATGAATGTTCATCACATCATTCCACCAATGTTGTGACCTCGTTATTAACAACATCCAATGTCCATGATCAGGAAACCTTGATCATCTTGTTAATCAACAAGCTAGTTTATATGAGAGGCAGTACTAGGAACTTTGTATTTTTTTATTAAACACACATGTATTAACGTTTCCAATTAATACAATAATAGCATGCAAAATAAACATTTATCATAAACATGGAATAAGATAATAACCACTTTATTATTGCCTCTAGCATATTCCTTCAGCCTCCCACTTGCACTAGAGTCAATAATCTAGTTTGTAAACTTGTATATACAACACCTAGGTGTTGAATATACGCGTTTGCTAGTGGTTAACATAATCTCCGGATCTGGCACTTTTAGGTCCGTGTGTATTTGCATGTCTTTGTGTCTCTACGCATCACTCATTCTCAAATGAGATGGCATTGTATAAATTTGGTCCTTTAGTGAGACCTTTAGTTTGTTCGGGTTAAAATATGTTGATATTATTGTCATACAATATATCTTCATAGTATTAGCCCACTTTGAACCACACCTAGTTTGATAACAAACTACTTAACACAAATGCCCTCATATGCTGCTACTATAGCAGTCATATACTTAGCCTTTTGTTGTAGTAGTATCCACAATGTCTCAACTTTGGAACTCATCCAAATCCATCATGGAACATACTTTCCATTTCATTGTGCCACCCATAGTATAAATTGAGATAAATTTAATTTGTATCTTGTGACAAAGCTAGTATCAATGTAACACTTTACAATGAACTACCTTTAACTATTTGTCACTTATACATGATATATTCTTAGTTCTTCCAAAGCTCATAAGAATATCTTTACTATTGTCCAATGATCATCTTATGAATCATTTTGGTATGTGCTCATAACATTTAGAGCATAGGACATTCTAGATATATACATATCATGGTATAATCGATCAAAATCTTCATGTGATTTTACTCACCAAGTGTTGAAACATTTGAATCTTGATACAATCCTTTCCATGCAGCAAGAACCTTTCTTGTTGTTTCTATATTGAACCCTTTCAGTATCTCATATATGTATGTCTGGCACAACCATATTAGCGCCTCAATCTATCCATATAGATATTGATGCCAAATATTCCGGTTTTTCCCAAGTCTTTCATCGAAATCTTATTTTAATGAAATTCTTAACTTGTGTCAATACAAGATACATCATTTCCAATCAACAATATGCTCTCTACATAATGTATTAGAAATATGTCACAGTGCTCCCACTTAATTTCTTGCAAATGCAAGCATCCTCATCATCTCCAATGAATTTAAACTCTTTTAATAGTTTCATCATGGTGAAGATTCCAACTCCGCTATGCCCACTTCAACTATTGAAGTTTGCATGCCCTTTTAGCACCCTTTGAATTAACAAAACCCTTCGGACCATGTCATGTACACGTCCTAGGTAACCGTTCTATTAGAAGAACCTTGTTTTGTTTATTCAACTACCATATACCAAATTATATGTAGTGGTTGCTACATTAACCCGTCAAGACTAAATATCGCTATGAAAAATTAAATCTTGTCATAGTCAACTCCTTGAACATTGCCGTAAACTTATTTCCGACATGTCGACTATTTCATAGATGTTAAACATCCATGTCTATTTCTTTATAGATCCAAACACGACCGATAGGCTTTACAACTTTTCAGAGGGTCTTCCAAATTCAGAAACTTGATTTCTCATGTATGGATACTATCACGGATTCTATGACTTCTAATCATTTTATGGAGTCAGGGCCCATCATCGCTTCTTTGCATGTAGTCGGTTCATCATTGTCAAAACAATAACGACTTGTTTATCAAATCTTACTATTTGATTCTTACCGACCCACACGGTTCAATAGGAACTCTAATCTCCGAGATCACACCCTTTGTAATCATGGGAGCCATGAGCAATGTGGCCTCCACCGAGACACTTTCCGGTGCTGCGCTACTTAGCACATATAGCTAAGGTTCAACAACCTTATCAAAGTTCTATTGTCCTTCCACTTAACTTTTCATGAAAAGTTCTTTCTCAAGAAACTTGACGTTCCAAGCGACAAACACTTTTGTCCTCGGTGTTATGGATAAATTCCCAACAAATTCTTTGGGATAACCTACAAAGACGTGCTTATCCGACTTTGGTTGTAAACATTTTACTTATGCATAGCATACCAAAATTTAAGAAAAGACAATTCGGGTTTTATCCCAAACCATAACTCATATGGTGTCATTTCAACGGATCACTATGGTTCTCTTTTTAGTGTAAAAGCGGTAGTATCAAAAGCTTTAATCCTTAAAACATAATGGCAGTTTTATAAATGACACCTTTGATCTTACCATGTCAAACATGGTTTGATTTCATCTCTCAAATATGCCATACTCCTATGGTTTATCGGAAAACACAAATCATGGAACAATTCTGAAAATCTTAGGTGTTTTGCTAAACATGTAACTCAAATATTTTCCTTTATGATCGAATCATAAACTCTTTATTTTCTTGTTACAATGATTTTCCACTTCATCTTGAAAGTCTTTGAACAATTTTGAAATGTTTCATACTTCTTCCGTATTAAGTAAATATATAAATATATTCACTCAAATTTCTGGAGAAAGCATATGAAGCAAAAAAGATCCATCGCATATGGCTACACATAATGGACTATGCACATTAGCATGTACAATTTCCAATAAGCTAGTCATTCGTTCCTCTTTGGCCCATGAACATAATTTCAATTATCTCGAGGAAAGTCTCACAAGCGTCAATTGATCAAAATCAAAGACTCCAAAAATCCAGCAACATGGATTTTCTTCATGTTTTCTTTCCAATATAATTTAAACAACGATGTCACTTGATAAGTGATCTTTCAATCATTTGTCTTGCGACATTTTAGCAATAGTGTTTATGGATGTGATTTCTCCCACTAAACGTGTAAAAGTTCATCCATCCTTTATGGAATACGGTAATTATTTGAACAACCATTGTTCTCGTAATACCGGAACAAAATAACAATTATTAAAACAAATCTTGAAGGCTAGGTTTGACGACAACGAAAAACACAGTAACACTTTATTTGTTTTCGATGAACATCATCACTTATTCTCTTGCCAGTTACTTAGGCCGTTGCAGTTCATGAATTGTGTTGTTCTGTATGATACTTCACACCAACCAATTCAGTATCCAATACCTAAGAACCACATTGTTTAACAAGCAAGGAATATAGCCATAACATGTATATCTTCTATATACCTAAGTTGGACATCTCCAACCTTTTCTTTTCTGCCAAATATTTTATAGATTCTCTTTCAACAATTCCTTTTCTTTTAAACAAATCTATCAACATCAATAGTGGTGTCATTCACATGACACATAGTACAAAGTGTATATAGTAAAATACTAATACCTTTGGACTTGCACTTTGAAGTGGATCACCATCATCAAATGTTTGGTGTTCTTTCAAAAATCCATTCTTTAGTAATCTATTAGTGTAGTGAACATTTTACTTACATCTTCTATTCATCCTTATCATGACAACTTTCATGATCAAGCTACTATAGCCTGTAAGGAAGAATCGTGAGTATAATGTTAGTTCCCAAAACCTTTTTGGGAGATCCGGATGCTTCGCATCTCCATCCTTCACAAATTCTCATACAATATGAGAACATGTATTTTGCTAAATTATAATCTATCATAATGCAACCAAAAACATTGTTTCAGATATCACAATATCTTTCACACATGATGGTTTCTGAAACAATTTCCAGCTCCTATATAATCTTGATATTAAAAAAACTTTTGAATATCAATAATCATGATACTTTAGATACTAACATTGGAATTCTTACTCTTGATTTAATACTACTTATTAAACTTCATGGAGTAAATAGAGTTTGCTGAAAGTTTGCAATAGGACTTCTAAACTTTAAATTGACATTCAAAACAATACGATACCAGTTCGTAAAGTAAATATCCAGAATTCTATAGTTCCATTATCTCAATTACAACTAAGCATGAGGTAGAAAATGAATGCCAATGACTACAACAAATTATGCAAATTCACTTCGATTTAGTTTATGACAAATTGAGTTTGACTAATCCAAATTAAAAATGAACTCCCACTCAAAAACGACATCCCTCATGCCTTTTTGGTGATTACATCAACCAAATCCACTACACCAAGTCCGATCATCATGTGAGTCGGTGTAGCTTCAAAGGCGAGCATCAATATGGGCATCACATCAACTATATGACTCATGCTTAACCTTTCGGTCCGTGTTCCGAGGCCATGTCTATACATGCTAGGCTCGCCAAGTAAGAACCTTAGTACTCGCGTGTGTAAAACTGTCTTACACCCGTTATATGAAAGCGTAGAGTCGAGTACACCCAATCATCACGTGATGTCCCGAAACACGATCCACTGAACGGTGCATACTTAAGGAAGAACACATTTTATCTTGATATTTAAATGAGGGATCATATTATAATGCTACTAAAATGCCAAACAAGCAATATAAGATGCAAACATCTAATGTGTAAAGTGGGATGATATGGTCCATGCATTTGATCTTTATCATATGCATCATGGTATGATCTCTATCATTCCTTTGTGTGTTAGGACAACGTCTATGGAACTTAGATGTTAGGTGTGTTGTAAGGGTATATATCATACATCTACTTACAACGTTACCATATCATGACACTAGCCCAGCAACAATCTAAACTAGACGCCTCTAATTTATCCATTGCAAGTTTTACGTGGCTTAGGGCTTTCGAAGATAGAACCGGTCTTACCTACGAACATGGAACCACAACAATGATAACTAAGTTATTAGCAACTCGTTGTAAATCAGATATTGACTATAGTAGGAGAGACAGACACCCGCCAGCCCCTTATACAAAACTAGTTGCATGTCAGTCGTGGAACCGGTCTCATGTGCAATGACATGTAAGGTTGGTCCGGGCCGCTTCATCCCACTATGCCACCAATATCCAAAGTACATATAAGAAGCAATAACATGATCATCACCGCCCACATACTCTTATGTGTTCTACCCGTGCAAAGCACCTACGCATAGATAAGGCTATGAGATCACTGTTGGGGTTCGCAGCATAGAAAACAAAAAATTTCCTACGATGGGAACTATACGCCAAGATCTATCTACTAGATACAAGCAACGGGTGGATATACATCCATAGAGAACTTACCCTCGAAGACAACAAAGCTTTGTTAACGAGATGGAACTCGTGGATGATGTAGTCGTACACTTGCCGATCTCAAGATCGTGATAAAGTCCACAGGTCCGCCCAAAGACGCCCATCGATCTAGCTCCAACAAGTCCATCACCACCAAGTCCAGCACCACAAAGAAGTGGTGCATCCGTGATCGCACACACGTCCGGTACCCCGACAACCTCCGTCCCTCGCTTCCAAAGAAAGCAGGAAGCAAAGAACTCCTTTCCAGATAAAGCCACCAGGAACATGTATCTCGCTAATCCGAGACCATGGGGAATAATACTAGAGGGGGAGAGAGATCCTTCACAAGGAGGTGTGAGGAAGAAGGAGTGAGAGGGGGCCTTTTATAGGAGGAGGAGGTGTCCTTCACCTCCCCCATTCATGTGGTGGTAACCCCTCCACATTAAAATGCCCCTTCACATTCTCTTTTAAAGTCTCCACTTTAAATGCATTAACTTTCTCCAAATTTAATGCTCTCTCATTTAATAAAACTCTTTTATTATTTTTTATTCAGAATTTTGTTAATTTCTTTAATTAACAAACATTCACATAAAACCCCCTGCAACATTTCAATATTACATGCAGAACCAATTTCAGCAATTTCACCCGAAATAGTTTCGGTGTCTATTGAAATAATTCCAACGCTTTCTTAAATCTTTATCTGAAACATATTTGCTCCAAATGGTGTCGGTATCCCTTAAGTGTGTCACCCTATGGTTCGCGAATAATGTAGACATGATCGAGACCCCTCTCCGATCAATAATCAGCAATGGACCTCGAGATCCATCGACTCCCACATATTCAACGATGACTCTTGTGATCGTGTGAACCTTTAATGTCGTAACTAAATCCCTTTGTCTCGCGATATATTACATGTCCGAGATTCGATCATTGGCATCCAAATAACTAGTTTGATCTCGTTACCGACATACACTCTTTTCTTGTTCCCGTGATATAACATTCTAGTGATCACATCACTTGCTTGCAAGCTATTTCAATGTGATATCACCGAGAGGGACCAGAGTATATCTATCCGTCATCGGGATGGACAAATCCCACTCTTGATCCATGAGCCTCAACATAACACCTTCGTAGCACTGAACCCACCTTTATAGTCACCCTATTACGGTTTGACGTTTGATGTTATCAAGATACTCTTCCGGTGTTAGCAATTAACATGATCTCGTGGTCTAAGGACTAAGATTACTTCTTATGATGTTATAGAAATATAAACATAATGAATCTGATCGTAATGCTATACTTCGGATGAATGTTCATCACATCATTCCACCAATGTTGTGACCTTGTTATTAACAACATCCAATGTCCATGATCAGGAAACCTTGATCATCTTGTTAATCAACAAGCTAGTTTATATGAGAGGCAGTACTAGGAACTTTGTATTTTGTTTATTAAACACACATGTATTAACGTTTCCAATTAATACAAATATAGCATGCAAAATAAACATTTATCACAAACATAGAATAAGATAATAACCACTTTATTATTGCCTCTCGGGCATATTCCCTTCAGAGAGGTAGAGGCGATGCTGGACCAAGATGCAGGAGGGGCAAGGCTAATCAAGGTGACAGAGAGGAGAGGCGGTGGCCGCGTTCGAGGAGGGCAGTACGTGCCACGGGGTCCGGGCCTGGTGGAGGCGAGAGGGGATCGCGACGAGGTGGGGCCAGGATCCCAGGGACAGGGTGAGAGCAGCGAGTTGGTGGATGAGGGTCACGCGGGGGTTCTGTCATGAGAGGAACGAAGCAGTTTGCGGTAGGTGCGCTACGTGGTGGGACCACGGATCGTGTACCGTGTGTGCTAGGGATGTCAATGCTGCGGCGTTGCTATGGGTGTGTAGGTGGCGTGTGCACGCAGCAGCGGCTAGGTGGGTTGGCGTTAGAGTTAGGGTTAGGGTTTGGTTTAGGCTGGGTAGTAGGTGGTCGGCCGGCTGGGCCAATGGGCCTAGTCGGTTGCCTGCCTCCCCTAGTTTTATAAAAATGTTTCATTTTTATTTTTAGAACAAAAGTTTCTTGCAAATTGTTTGTAGACAAAATAAAATATCCGAAGGACCGGATTTTATATTTGAAATAAAGAGGGAGCCAAATAGAAAACAAGGATAGGCTTTTAGAAAATAGTTTTACTCAAACATATGCATGATGATGACGATGCTCAAATGAAAGGTGGCATGATGACATGAGCATGCAGTCATGATGATGCACAAAACAAAAATACCAAGCGATTTTCTAGTAGTGGTTTTATCGGGGTGCTACAATGAGGTAGAGGTCTGAGGCGCTAGATGCTTCAGTAGAGCCATCAGGCAGAAGCGAATGCCTAAAGGGTTCAAGCTCCCATCCGAGAACCCAAAATTTGACGGCCTGCAGGACCTGAAGATTTGGCGGGAAGATCACATCTCCTTCGTCAGGCTGCATGGCGGAACCCAAAGCATCGCTATGCAATGCCTGCAGCTACAGCTGCAAGGCACCGCCCGCGCATGGCTCAACAATCTCCCACGTGGATCAATTCGCAGCTGGCAAGAGCTGGTCTACAGCTTCGTGCGCAACTTCAAGGGCACTTACAAAAGGCCCGCATCAATCAAAGAGCTAAGAGGCTACCATCAGAGATTTGGCGAGTCGCTACGCTCATACATCCAGAGATGGTCCATCATTAAGAACTCTGCAGAAGATATCTCTAAGGATCACGCAATCGCATTCAACAAATGGCGTTCGTGAGAGAGCCGTGGAGGAGCCGCTCGAATCTCAAAACAATCGACCACCTGATGGAGATCGCGAATCGGTGGGCTGACGGAGAGGACTCGGTGAAAAATCGTGTCTACTCCAATGATGACGATGACCTCAGGCGCATACGTGATCGTCGAGGGAAACGTCGAATGCGCGTCTATGAGGACCCTTCACCTCCTCCATTCATATGGTGGTAACCCCTCCACATTAAAATGCCCCTTCACATTCTCGTTTAAAGTCTCCACTTTAAATGCATTAAATTTCTCCAAATTTAATGCTCTCATTTAATAAAACTCTTTTATTATTTTTATTCAGAATTTTGTTAATTACTTTAATTAACAAACATTCACATAAAACCCGCAACATTTCAATATTACATGCGTAACCAATTTCAGCATTTTCACCAAACAGCTTCGTGTCTATTGAAATAATTCCTACGCTTTTTAAATCTTTATCAAAACATATTTGCTCCAAATCGTGTCGGTATCCCTTAAGTGTGTCACCCTACGGTTCATGAATAATGCGTATATGATCGAGACCCCTCTCCGATCAATAATCAAGAGCGGACCGAGATCCATCGACTCCTACACATTCAACGATGACTTCTGTGATCGTGAGAACCTTTAACGCTAGTAACTAAATTCCTTTGTCCTGCGATATATTACATGTCCAAGATTCGATCATCGGTATCTCCATACCTAGTTTGATCTCGTTACCGACATGCACTCTTTTCTTGTTCCCGTGATATAACATTCTAGTGATCACATCACTTACTTGCAAGCTATTTCAATGTGATATCACCGAGAGGGCCCAGAGTATATCTATCCGTCATCGATTGACAAATTCCACTCTTGATCCATGAGCCTCAACATAACACCTTCAGAGTAATCAACCCATATTTATAGTCACCCTGTTACGGTGTGACGTTTGATGTTATCAAGATACTCTTCCGGTGTTAGCAATTAACATGATCTCATGGTCTAAGGATAAAGATTACTTCGTATGATGTTATAGCAATATAAACATAATGACTTTGATCGTAATGCTATACTTCGGATGAATGTTCATCACATCATTCCACCAATGGTGTGACCTTGTTATTAACAACATCCAATGTCCATGATCAGGAAACCTTGATCATCTTGTTAATCAACAAGCTAGTCTATAAGAGAGGCATAACTAGGAACCCTTTTTGTTTATTAAACACACATGTATTGATGTTTCCAATCAATACAATTCTAGCATGTAAAATAAACTTTTATCATAAACATGGAATAAGATAATAACCACTTTATTATTGCCTCTCGGGCATATTCCCTTCACCTAAGTGACAACATGATCGCCTACCGCGACCTCTACGACACACTCGAGGGAGACTACGATGGCTACGAGCTGCGACATGTTGGCCGCGAAAGTAATGAGGAGGCGGATATACTCACCAACATCGGCTCCACCTACGCTCCAATACCACCTGGAGTATTTCTAGAGCGCATCTGCGAGTGCTCCATCAAGCTCAAGGCTCTAGAGAAGAATGCAAGCGCGTTAACTGACTCGGGGGCTACAGCACCCAACGAGCCAATGGCACTCGATGACATGGAGCATGACACATGACTAGAAGGCCCAATGGAGGTCATGATGATCGAGCCATCTTGGACACAGCCATATATCACATACCGCCAAAGAAAAGGCTGCCGATTACTGCTAATGCACGACACATAGCACGATGATCCAAGGCATTCGCCCTCATCAATGGCGAAATGTACAAGCGCAGCATCACACGAGTCCTTCAGAGGTGCGTCTCCAATGGGGACGGAAGAGCCATCCTCCTCGACATACACGAAGGCACTTGCGGACACCATGCTGGCAGTCACGCTCTCGTCGCCAAAGCTCTACAAGCTGGATTCTACTGGCCAATGGCCATGCGTGACACCAAGGACATTGTCCAGTGCTGCAACGCTTGCCAGCGATTCGTGGACAAACCCCACGCACCTAGCACATAGCTCAGACCAATACTAGTGGCTTGGCCTTTCGCACAATGGGGACTCAACATGGTCGGCAAGCTCCCGAGGTCCTCACGAGGAGGATATGTCTACCTCCTAGTCGCGGTCGACAAATTTACCAAGTGGATCGAGGCCATGCCAGTGACGAATCAATCAGGAGCCAACGCTATCAAGTTCTTCGAGTCCATCGTCTACCGTTTCGGGGTGCCACATAGCATCATCACGGATAATGGGACGAACTTCACCTCCAAGGAGTTCCGTGAATTTTGCAAAACCTAGGAATAAACATTAGCTATGCCTCGGTGGCTCACCCTCATACCAATGGTCAAGTCGAAAAGGCCAATGGCCTCGTCTATGGCGGAATGAAGAAAATGCTCCTATGGTCACTCGAACAAGCCGTCAGGTGCTGGCCAGACGAGATGCAATCTATACTTTTGAGCCTACGCACAACTCCAAACAGCACCATAGGCTACACTCCATTCTTCATGGTGCACGGTGCTGAAGTGGTGCTACCCGCAGAAGTGTGCCACAAAGCCTCGCGGGTGGTTGCATACAACGAGAAGGAATCAACTCTTGCACTCGAAGACTCCGTCGACTTCCTCGACGAGGCACGCGAGATTGCAGCGGAGAGATCCACGATCTACCAGCAGAGCCTCTGCAACTACCATAGCAGGTACAGTGCCCCATCCTTCGTCAAGGAGACATGGTCTCGCTGGCAAGCAACAAGGGCACCTCAAGCTCGAGTCCCCTTGGGAAGGACCTTACATGATTACCGAAGTAATCCCAGGTGGCGCGAATCGCCTTAAAGATTTCAAGAGCGGAGTCGCATACTCCAACCCCTGGAACGTCGCGCAGCTACGCTGTTTCTACCCTTAGATGTTTTTTACTTTACAAATAAGGCTATTTAGCCAGGCTACTTAGCCACACATTGTACCTCATGATATTCTACGAATAAATAAAGCTAAGTGCCCCAAACCCTGTGTTCTATGCTTTTCTCGCAATTATTTTACTCGGGGGCTGCGCCACCCTTTGCATCTTGTTCCACGAACAATACAACATCCTGAGTAGCTGACGCACTACCAATCGAACCCTTGATAACACCAACCCAGCTGCAACGCACCTGACATGTTAGCAAGGTGCTGCGATGAATACACGTCAGGCTAACGAAAAGGACTTGTACCTTATAATACACTCAAAAAATATACAAGCTAGCAAGATCTTTACATATTAATGGGTATCAAATACATCCACCGTAATCATATGAATTTTACAACACCTATACATCTATGTGCAGGAAACACTACTGCTGCAAAAGGAGAACATTTGTTTGCACCTCAAAGAAATCTACAATATCCTTAGCTGGCCGGTCAACCGCCTGATAATGCGGCACCATATTCCAAGTCATCCCTTCAGGAGGCGGCAGTGGTTTAGCGGCAACAGACGCGATGTCCACATCTGGCCGATGCAGTCATACCACCGACAATGCATCCTTGGCACCTGCGACCAGCTGTTGTCGCACGCACTTGCGGACCACACTGATATCTTGAAACTTTGCCAGGAGATCCAACAGGCTTGAGGGCACCATGTCAAGAGGAAACATCGCTTGGAAGATATGCCTAAGGCACGACTACGCCTTCTTCAAACATTGAAGCACTCCCGAAGAACGATCCTGCAGCATCGCCAACACGACTTTACGGTCGTGGTCCACCCAAAAGTACCCACTAGCCTGTAACTGCTCCTGGGTTAAGTCAATCATTCGAATGGCTACCCGGTCCTTCTCATCCTGCGGATGACGAGCGCTAACAACTACAAAAGCAAGAGCAAAGTATAAAGACAAGGCATCACCACGACTGGCTAAAAGAAAATATGAGAAGACAGAGAGCTAACATTTAAATTGCTTGTTCAATTGCGCAACTTCATCCAAGAGATACTTCTCGCGGGCGGTGGCCTTCTTAGCTTTTGACTTCCACACATCTGCGTTACCGCGGATAATGGGCAACTCATGCTCCAGCTCCTTTATACGGTCGCCCAGTCGTGAGAGCAATGACATCTCCTCCACCTTTGAACGTGGTTGCGCCACGGTTTCATCGGTGGGAGGAGATTCATGAGGATCACTCGGAGGACCACTTGAAGGACCCTATTTACAACCAAGCAAAAGGAAAATGAGACCAATCATACATTGATAAAGAGGATGACTGCATTCAAATTCGATAAAAGTATCAAGGGGGCACTCCCCACAAAATACGGACCAGCAAAAGGAAGCTACAACTATTACAAAGGGCAGCTATGGAGCAATCTGCTTCTTCGACTTGGACTTCGACTTCGGGAGCTTCCTCGAATCCGTGGCAGTCTTAGACACCACAGACTTTCTGGTGGTAGCCCGAGATGCCACAGCCTTCATCGCCTTCACTCGCTGCAACTCTTCAAAATACTTGGTGATTGTCTCGATGAGACGAGGCCCGTATTTACTGCATTGAGTGGTGAAGGGAGCGAACACTACCTGTTGGCCTCCCGCATCGACAGGCATCACCTCAGAGATCGCACTTGGGTCCAGCTCTACACCATGTGCTTGCGCCATCGTGAGTGCCATGGTAGTGCCAAGAGACCGCTGAGAATTCTTGAAGTCCGTTGGGATGACTTCTGCGAAGGACTCCACCAAGCCATCAAGAGTCTCGATTAAGCTGGCCTTAGGAAACATATCCTCGTGGAGGCGGCTCAGCACGTTTTTGGCCTTCCCGAGTGTATCTTGGAGGGAGACACTGCGGTCCTCGACTACGGCAACAGCGCCAGCCAAGGCATTCACACGGCGCAAGGCCTGGGCGTTGAAACTTACGCCGGCCGCATCTGCATACACAGAGTATTAGCACAGCAACATGAAGTCCAATAGAGAAAAATAAAAGTGAAGCTGAACAATACCTGAAAGAGCTTTTGCAATCGAGAAAAGTTGTTCTTCGAACAACTTCTCCCTTTTGGCAGTGGAGGCAAGCAAGTCTTCCTCACGCCTCTGCGACTCTTCCAGAGCCGCGACTGCCTCATCGCGCTTTTTCTCCGCTGCGGCAAGTCCCTCCTTGAGGGAAGTGACGCGACGAAGAAGCTCATTATGCTCACCTACAAAGGACAGAGCACGATAACAACTGAGTCTACAAATTTCTACATAAGCAGAGCGAAGAAAGAAGATTAGTACAAACCTTCGACTGCGCGGTGGCGATTGTCCAGCAGGGCATGCTGTCAACCCAAAGCAAGGATTTGCTCTACAAGATGGGTGGAATCTTTCACATTAGGCTACACCAAGAGAAACGAGGATTCGGCATTGACAAAAGGCACAAATTCACAATTCGACTGCCAGTGGCAAAAAGATACTTATGTGTTCCTCTAGGGACTCCGAAGATTCCTGTCGAGTGGGCATCCGTGCAACCATCTGGTCCCCCCCCCATTATGAGGCGAACTTGAAGAGTTGGTGCCGGAGTGGGCCACCACCAGAGGAGAAGGCGACTGCACGACAACCTCCTTGTTTTTGGAGTCTACGACTCCGGATTCTTTCACAAATTGGTAGTCGTCGGAAGACGACGACGCTGTTTGACTACAAATATGACCAACACCACTTTAGAAGAGAAACTTCAAGGAAAAACAAGACGAACTCACAAATATTTAAAACTTACCCGTCAAAGTTCTCGAGATCAAAGGAGTTCCCCGATGACTCCTTTGGCAACCTCGGCTTCTTTCGAGCGAGAGGATCCATGGCGCGTACAGGCACGACAGGGATTGGCTCCTCCGCAGCAGCAGAAGGACCCTCTAGCGTCACTGGCGAGGAGGCATCCGAATCCGTGCTATGGGAGCGCTTTCCAGTCCCGCGAGTGCCGGACTCGGGGGCTTCCTCATCTTCTGCAATCGGAACCATGGAGCCTGACTCGTCCTCTTCCTCCGCTTCGCGCGGGATAATTCCTTCAGGCTGGGGAGGCAAGCTAGTAGTCACTTTCCAGTCCTACAATCACAAGCAGCATTAGTATATATCAAGAACTTGACAAGCAATCAGAAAATCTAGAACACTTCATAGGAAAACTCTACCTCAGGTGGAGGATTGTTGGCGTCAAAAGGAGGCACGACTGACTCGCCTGGGAGATCCTCCTTGGCGGTGTACTTGGTCACTAGCCGCAACCTCCTATCTACCTCACCCGAAGAAATGCCCTCTTCAGATATGCGAGTGACATCACCAGCACCAATCCAGCGGTACATCGGATGGGCTCTGGCCTGCAGAGCCTGAACACGGTGGTGCAACCACGTGCGAATGAGTTCAGCGCCACTTTCCTCTTTGCCTATGCGGCTTTAGAGGTCGCGAACACGCTGATACAGCATCTCCGTCTCCTTAGACTCGCCGGGCATCACGACGCTCTTCCGTGATCACCTCCTCTTGCGTGTAGCCAGGATCAAAGGCGAGTCCATAGTGCTCTCCCTCGGCCTTCTAGTCGCGGATGTAGAACCACTTATCTCTCCACCCTTGGACAGACACGGTGAGTTTGATGTCGAAATAAGTGACAGAGGAGTCGATGTGGATTCCGTAGCCTCCTACATCATAGACTATCGAACCAGACCCTGACTGACGCTTGAGCTTAAAAAGCTTCTTGAAGAGACCGAAGTGTGGCTCGATCCTGAGCCAGCACTCGCAAAGGGTGATGAAACAAGTGATATGGAGAGTAGAATTTGGGGGAAGCTGGAGCCCATAGAAGCAGAGGAGACCCCTAACAAAATGATGTAGGGGAGAGAGAGACCACGAATGATGAATGCAAGGAACATCACCCGGAAACCCGCAGGAGGACTGGGGATTACCTCTTCGCCGGGCACGCGAGAGTCGTCTTCCGTGGCAGGAAGCGCTCCATCTTGGTGCAGCGTGAATAGCTCCGAAGATTTGATGATGGATGGGCACCATGACCCATTGGTGACGCGGGTGCCCGCGTCTTTCTTCTTCCCTGCCGTAGCGGCAACACTGGTGCCCGTGGTGGCGGCGCCTCCTTTCTTCTTGGCGGCGCCAATGGTGGCCACAGATCTAGTGGTGGCGCCTACTTTCTTCTTGCCCATCTTGCGTTGGCGATATGAGCGCAGGAAGTAGCTAGGGAAGCCACGGAGTTGGTCCAGTGCCATGGAGAAGATGTGCGCAAAGGAGCAGCAAGAGCAACAATGGTGGAGGAAGCGCAAGCAAGAAGAGAGATGAGGGGAAAATTACCGCACTTGTGCCTCTATTTAACCTCCTAGCGGATGTCATCCGACGGCTAGAAGAAAACCTACCAGACGCGTGGCGTACATCGGCACTGACGTGTGGCAAGGGTAAAACATGAACCATCCCCTACTACTCCCATTACGCACGAAAATCGAGGAGACGCCGTTAAAACAGAAGATTACGCATGCCCAGTCAAATCAAGGTCAGAAAGTGGGACCCACTACTCGCACATCCCGTAAATGCCACTCATGCGGGCAATTGAGGTCATCTCGTCATCAGCACTGACGTCATCAATTCCAACAGAAGAACATTTTGACTACTTTAGTCCTTACTCGAGTCTTCGACTCAACCAAGCACTCGGGGGCTACTCCTAATAGGAGCGCTGGCCACGCACCCGAAAGAATTTTATGCAGATATCCAAGCATCATGAAAACCCTTCACTCGAATCAACGATTCGATTGTGGACTCCGGGTTACTCCCATAGGGAACGCTGGAAGCACATTCGACTGAAACAAGAAAATTAAGACGACAACAGTCGCAAAGTACTTATAGTCCCCACTCGAGTCTGCGACTCGAATAGGCACTCGGGGGCTACTCCCATAGGGAGCGTTAGCCGCCCATCCTATGATTATTTTTTCATATACATTACACCGTGTGTTGATAACATCCACACTCGAATGCTACGGCGACTTCACCTCATATTTTCCCTGCAAAGAGACTGCGTCTCCTGGGTCACCCGAATCATCTCCACGATGATAAAAATTCGGATGTCGCGCTTACAGCGCGAAGATAAGACCTGAATAAGGCCTGTCAACACATCTACTACTCTCTACCAGAACATACCCGTGCCTACAGGTACGATGAAATACGCCTTGCTGGACGCGTCAAGTTCTCACACTTACACTGGGATTCGACTCCTGTAAGACCTCCACAGCCAGAGTCGAATTACACCAGCACTTTTCCGAATTCGAGTCCGAGGACTCGAGTTTGAGTAGATTGCGTTGTTTTGCCCTAAGGCAGTTAACTGATCCCGATACATCGGATAAATCAGGCACATATATCAACAATACCTATGACATAAAATAGAGCACTCGAAAATATGCTCGGCTATGCACTCGAAAGACTTCATAAAGTCTCCACTCGAATCTGCGATTCCACTAGACACTCGGGGGCTACTGAGGTGGGCATACCCTACAGGTACTCGAGTTTGGTATATACGGCCCAGATATGACAGGAGCCCATGGCGTTACCAGGGACGAATACAGGATTCGGGTGACTCGCGGAGACTCCGATTACTTGTAGCACAAGACGAAGCTTAAGATAGAAAGTTTAAAGGGACAAACCCTAATCTGTAACCAACTCGACCTACTACCCGAGACCTAGCCTATCTATATAAAGGCTAGGAGAGGGCGGCGAGGAGGACAATCACAACCCTAGTTTCCACAACCATCGCCAGATTGCATCTACGCACCCCTGTAACTTTCAACTCCCTTGATAATTCCAAGAGAGGACAAGCAGGAGTAGGGACCTCTACGAGGCCTGAACCCAGGTAAACCGTGCGTCCCTGTGTGCTTGTTTGCTAGCTGATTGATGCCTCTAGCACTCCCTCCTTCTCCAAAACCCAAGTCCATAACAATGGGCATTGATGAGTTAAACCCCTATCAGCAATAGTCTTACAATGTCGCCAATCGGAGAAGAGATCTACTATTACAAGTGGTGGAATATGGCTGTGGAGATGGAGAAGGGTTTGGAGATCTAGAGGCGGCTGGAGATCTGTGGCAGAGACTTTTTGGCAAGGTTTGGCTTGTTTTCTTGTCGCCCGAGGCTTCTTTATATAGGGGTCCCTTCACGAAAGTTGTTCTTTTTGACCTAACGGTGGCAGCGCCAACTATATGAATGGAGCTATACGGTCGGAATTTTTGCTTCGACCGTATAGTTGGTCGTTAAGGCATCTGCATCCGTTGTTCGGCTCCTGGTTTCTTTTGGTTGTTGGAAATCTCATATCTTTGACTTTAATGTAGTGATTCCTTCCTTTGAACGACATTATCTGCATAGGAAAAATACAAAAAGAAAGGATTGCATACCCCTCTGAATATTATCATTAGTGGCAGGGTTTAGAGAGATATTTTATCAAGAATATGATTAATATCCAGTTTAAATGTGGGCGTAGATGGCTATATTTCAGAGCCATCAAGTATCGTTTAGGAACACTTTCCGTCGCGCTTCTCAACACTCTAATGCAGGGTTTTGAATCCTCATCGTGTTTTTCACTATCTACCAAAAGCTTCATAATCAAGAAATACCACTAAATATGAACTTTCTCGAGAATGCACCAAAATCCAAGCAATACTAGTTTTGCTTCCTTTTGGTTCTAGCTATGGCTATTGTATCCATAATTTCCAATGAATACTCTTTAAGGACTTATTCACTATTGTTTTTGTTATATCGAATAACCCCAAAACTTTCATGACGATCCATATAATATATGGCGCCGATCTCACGAATTCAGACGGTTCACTATAATTTCTAATTGAGTGCTAACTATTTCTAACTAATGGTCTTTTACATCTATACTACAACAATTTATTAGGCGCCATCTATTCACCCACTTGATATCTAATATCATATTGTGATGCTTTGCATTTTGACATTTCAAATGCATTGCATTCCACAATTTTCTTTATGCCAATCTTATAGAGTCGAATTTCATTACTATTGATCAAATCATAGTAATTAGATTCTCTTTTATCTTTAATACCCTTTGTCGATGAAATACTTTGATCATATCAAATAGTTTCATACTCATGTTTCCTTTGGTAAACTTCTTTACAAAATTTAAACAATCATATAATGATAATCACCATTTTGTTAAACCATAATACATCAAATATGTATTATGTTTTAACAATTCATCAAACACTTTGTATTCAAGTAATACACGGTGCTTAAGTTATTTTGCCAAACTTAGGCATGATTCATATGTGATAAGAATACAAGTGTCTTTCACATATTATCAATATAACTTAGAATTTAAACAATGGTTTCATTCATTAATGAATATATCATTAAGTTGGGTAATTCCAAGGCATTTCAATATTTTACAAATGTTCATGTATTATCAATTAGTTTCAAAACAACTAGGATAATTCAAACATAATCGAACAAGATGTGAACACGAATAGAAATCATTCATAAAAGTAGAACAACTATTTGTTACGAACTTATATGAATAACCATCTCATGAAGTGTGAGACACACTAAAGAAGTTCACCATCTATCGATTACAATAATCATCCTAAAACCATAAACTAAGTGATAAATGTTGAGGGAGAGTGTCGTTGGCCATCATCATCATGCTTGCCATCAACACGCAACGTCACCTCCTCTCCAGCAAGTAACTCTCATGCAGAAGGACCTATTTTCAGCAAAACAGAACAAGTATCAAATATACTTAACACTTCAACATGTGTTTGCAAGATTTATAACATTTATAAAATTGTATATCAAATATATACCTTTTTCATCGATGACCTCACCCGCAATGGGTTCAACCTTCACATTCCTGAGATCCTGTGGAAATCCTGTGGAAATCCTATGTTTCCGCATCGCCTCTCATGATGCAAGTCCTGACATGTGCTTGGTAGCAGCGACCGCAGCACAACACCATTTTCAAAAGAGCTCGTCATCTAGCTATCCAGGAAGTATGCAGGCCTCATGTGCGCATCATGCATGTGCTCCAAGTGGTCGTCAAGCGAAGAGTTCTCCTCCATCTTAATGGAGAGGAAGTCTCCCATCAGCTCATGCTCCCATATGCGTGCTTGTAATGTGTCCTAAGTTGTACCATTGCCGCACAAGGGTCAAGATTACCCATGACTGGCCACAGCTCATCCACTATCCCGTAACACATCATAACTGATATGAAGGTGGACATCACACGATGATAAAATCGGTCTTCCCGCTGTTCTGGGGTTTCTAAGTTACTAGCTGCTCCAAATCCATCTCGTTGAGTATATAGTCGACCACATCATTCTCGCTAAAGAGAACATGGAGACGCGCAACCCACATAGAGAAGTTTGATCCATCTAGCCTGAGCTTCTCTTCATCTAACAAATCGTCAACAGGGAAGGTAGCATCAGGGAGAACCATTTTCTACATTTATAATTGCAAAAGGAATTTAGACTAAGTTTATAATTAAATGAGTTATATAATAACTCCACTAAGAAACACCTATCCCCTGAAGGGTTCTAGTGATAACATGACCCAATTTCCCCACATCTCCCCCGATCATCACGGCCATCAATGTGGGTTCTAGGGTGGACGCTACACATCGGTCACATAATTCATGCGACTCGTGCTCGATCTTTCGACCACCCGTGTTCCGAGAATATGCTGCACATGCTAGGCTCGCCAACTCAACCTTAGTGTATTCGTTGTGCAACATGGCTTACACCCACTGTATGCGAACATAGATATGTTTGACACCCGATCATCACAACATGCCTCATACCGAAGAACTTTCTTGGTGGTTGATGTCTACGCACTTGTATTCTTGTAGACAGTTATTGGGCCTCCAAGTGCAGAGGTTTGTAGAATATCAGCAAGTTTCCCTTAAGTGGATCACCCAAGTTTTATCGAACTTAGGGAGGAAGTGCTCAAAGGTATCCCTCTCAAGCAACCCTGCAATCAAGATACAAAAAGTCTCTTGTGTCCCCAACACACCTAATACACTTGTCAGGTGTATAGGTGCACTAGTTCGGCGAAGAGATAGTGAAATACAAGTGGTATGGATATAAGACAACGGTGCCAGAAAAGAGCTTGACGGGAGGAAAAGACTAAAGGAAAAAAGATGGAAGCAAGCAAACATGTAACAGATCTAGTTGCAAACGGTGTTTCAATGTTTAGAAACAAGGCCTAGGGATCATACTTTCGCTATTGAACACTCTCATATAAATATCTTCTCTTCATGATACTACTCTGAACTACTCTTCGGTTGGACACTCTAACCCATGGTTGGGCTATAACAGCACTCCTCAAAGTCCGCTTTCCCCATCTAGATAACCCCTCACTATCACCTTGAGCGCTAGATGGTTCCAACAAACACCACAAATTCATAGAGACATCCAACTCCAAATATAACTTATAACAAGTATTTTTAATATCTAGCCTAAGTGCCACCATGGTGTGCACGCTATCACTTTCACACACGTGGGGAGAGCCAGAGATCTATTAAAGAACTTGAGTAGCAAGGTAGATCTACTTGATTACAAAGCTCATGATCACAATATGCTCATGCATAGAGAGAGAGAGAGATGAAAACATAGCTATCGGTAGAACCCTTAGCCTCGAGAGAGAACTACTCCCTCCTCATCATGGGAATGAGCAACGGCGATGGAGATGGTGGTGAAGATTGATGACCCACAAGTATAGGGGGTGTGTCGTAGTATTTTCGATAAGTAAGAGTGTCGAACCCAACAAGGAGCAGAAGGTGCTGGCTAGTGGTATGGATCAGGAATTCTCTACAAATACTTAGCAAACGGATTTTAGGGGGTTTTGATAATGCAAGTAAATAAAGTACGAGTAAATAAAAGACAATAAGAATAAATGCAACAAGTGGCCCAATCCTTTATTCAGCAAAGGACAAGCTGGTTGTATTACTTAAGATGGCCAAACATTCTCGAGGACACACGGGAATATAGTCAAGTGCTTTCGCTTCATATAGTCGATTAATCTTCTTTAGCTTGCTAAGTGTTGTGTGGGTGAACCTGTGTTAATGTACCGACCTTCCTAGGACTAATACATACTTTTGGTTATACCCCTTGCAAACATCCGTAAGTACAATAAAGTAATTAAGGTAGAAACCTAACCACAACTTTAAACTCTAAGACCCTGACGTCCCTTGTGCAATGGTTTCCTAACGGGGATTCAGGTTTCTGTCACTCCGGCAACCCCTACGATTAGTAGCCAAATACACAATGCATTCCCCTGGGCCCATATAGGTGAAGTGTCATGTAGTCGACGTTCACATGACACCACTAGAAGAAGTACACCACAACTTAAATATCAAACTATTGAATCTTTCTCAACACAATTCCACTACTAACAACATGACTTCTCCCATGTCCTCAAGAACAAAACGAACTACTCATAAGACATCATATGGATCATGATCAGAGATGGAATAATGATGTATAACAATCTGAACATAAACAATAATTCCACGGTTCACTCAATAGCATCAACTACAAAGAGTAATCAACACCGGGAAAGTTTCCCCTAAGAACTATGCAAGATTCAACCCAATTGTTACAGCGATATGGAGATGGTGATGATGGTGCTGGTGGTGATGGTGGTGATGATGGTGATGATGATGATCCCGATGAAGTCCAGCTTGATGGTGGTGTTGACGACGACGATCTCCCCTCTCCAGGAAGGAATTCCCTCGGCAGAATTCTGTCTGCCAGAGAGATCTTTCTCTCTCGGTGTTTTCCGCCCCGCAGAGGCGACGGAATCTTTCTATGGTCGCCCCCTAGGTATTAGGGTTCCGTGGAGATAATATACGCTAGAGGGGAGAGCTGGATATGGACCAGGGCGGCCACACCACCTGGTGGCGCAGCCCAGGGTGGCCCGCGCCAGGGGGTGGTGTGGGCCCTCTGTGGCCCATCTCCACTCCTTGTGGTAGTCTTCGTCTTCTAGAAAAATAGGATTTTCCGTATATTTTGCCGGATTTTCTGATCTTCGCGAATTTTGCCTCCAAACAACACCTTTTCCATCAGAATCCTGACTGCAGCGGTCCATGCTCCAAAAGTCATCAACCATGCAAAAACAAGTGAAATAACATAAGTATCAGCTCTTAATATGGAATATATCAATGAATAACAGTAAATTATGATATAGAATAGTGATGAAAAATGGACGTATCAACTCCCCCCAAGCTTAGACTTCGCTTGTCCCCAAGCGAAACTGAGCTCAATAAACATGGCCTTAGGTTTATGGAGTGAAGAGTCGATAAAAGAATACGGACAAGAAGCATCACATTCATCAATACATAAGTCATAATAGAAGACAACTCACTATTATATAACTTAACTTGCAATAGGTAAAGGAAACACAATAAAGATACATAAAGTCAATCATAATTGGTAATGGAAAACTTAGCTCTTGGTCGAAGAATAGTTGGCAATTTGCTGGAGTTCACATAACTGATTTTCAATGATAGCTTTCATAGTAGTAGACACCAAGATAAGAGCAAAGTGCAAAACAAGGAACATAAGAAACATGATTAAATAAATCACCATATGAATGAATGAAACACAACAACTCAAAATACTTGCTGAGATAGAAAGGAATAGGTTTACTGACTCAACTAAAAAAAGTAAAAGAAAGGCGCTTCGTAGAGGGAAGCAGGGATTTCAAGTTTCAAAAAGAGCTCCCAAAAATTATGGTACTTATTAGTTTTCAGCTCGCATTGCCCCTATCATAGGCATCTTTAGGTGATTAAGGTTAAAGTGACACAACTAAGAGGATATGCTTGACAAGTTATAAGTTGAAATATCATGCCGTTTACTTACGAGTACCGAACCTCATGCTACTCAACTTCAGTCACGAGTAAGCTCTTGTCATTGTAAATACATATGTATCATAAAGAACCGCCAACGGGGTACCCCTTGCACATGATACAGGAGCTATCCCATAATCAAAATAACAAGGCAAGCAGCCAATGAGCATCTCAGCGATCCTTTTATTTGCTATTTGCATAGGTTTTTATTGAGGATGCTTCATAGAGTGCCCATTATGGTTATGCTGCAAGTTTCCACCATGATTAGGCATGGCTTAGGCTAGCGGCCCAGGCGTTTCTCTAACACACATATAAACTCCATGATCTTACAAGTTCCCCTTTTATTTCACATTGCCGGGATCCATAAGCAAAAGAATCATGACATCAACGAGGTACAAAGTACTAGTGCAATGTTGAAAGCGTTCCCCATGATACATGGTTCTGCTAACTTCAACTTATAAAGCGCAAGCATATACGCAACAGAGATGGACACAATGGTTCAAGTTCATTAATTATAAGAAAGTAAAGTGTGCCATCAAGTTCGTGAGAGCTTTAATCACTAATTTTCACATAACAAGTTTAATTTGGAAGGTAGATAAAAACATGAATTTACTTGGAATAGCAATAGTGCTAATAGGTAGGTATGGTGGACACAAATGGCATAGGTTTTGGTTTAAGGATTAGATGCACGAGAAGCATTCCCTCTCAGTGCAAGTTTTTGGCTAGCAAGGCTGGGTAGCAAGCATAAAGGTTGAAGGAAACAAACAAACATACAAGTGATAAAAACAAACATGCAATCTTCCTTGGAAACACAAAAGATCTTAACAGAGAATACTAAACTTATGAGCAAATCAAGAAAGAAAGATGATGAAATTATATTTCTTTAAGAGTACTTTTATCTTTTTTATTCAACCCTCAAAAATAGTGTTACTACTAACCAAGCCAGGTTTGCCAAAACCAACTAAATTAACTCCATGATCCCAAAGTGATACCAATACTAACAACAAGATCAATCATATAACCATAAATTGAAAACTAATATAAGATATGCAAAAGAGTAAACGATAGAACTTCTCATTAATATTCCATAACGGTAACTCACACCAAGGGATACATATCTAACAAGAGAGGGGAAACTTCCATAATGCAAACCATCCTACATAATAACTTCTCTATTCATGATATGACTCTACTAAAAAGGTAAAAAGATAGAAGATAGTGATGTGATACCGCGACACTCCCCAAGCTTGGAACAAACCAAGGGGATGCGAAACCTGATGACGAATTACTCCTTCGGTGGTGGTGGTATCCTCTCGTCATTGTCCGACTTCCAAGGTAAGGGATCCCCATCAACAAAGGACATCATGGTTTCCAGCATCCTGAAACTTGCAGCAGCACTTATGCGTTTAAACCTAACCTCGTACTCATAGTTTTGATTTTGAACGTCGTAGAGCTGTACTTGTAGTTGGTTGGTTATTTGGTGGAGTGAGAGGACTTCGTCCTTGAGCTCAGCAGTCTCCTTTTAGTGCTCTGCGATGAGTTCAGAATAAATCTTATGGATGATATCCACTTCGCGCTCCGCCATCTTCTTGTACCTAAAGACTTCTTGCTCCAGTGCTTCCATCCTGTCTTCCAGACTTCCTTCACCTTTAGGGCCTGGAACCTCCTTTATCCGTACCTATCCATCTTCAAGCAACAACTCCTTGGGATGAATCTTCAACTCTCTCATGTATGGGTTGATGATATCCGCAGAGAAATCTTCATTGGCCGATCCAGAGGAAGACATTGTAGCTCCAAATCTAGGACTCTACCTATCAGAAACAGATTGAAACGAAAACACGACGAGAACATGATATACGAACCTCGGGGGATCCGGGTGATTATATATTATGAAGTTTCACAACAAAAGGAAGGTACTGGGAGAAAACGGGTCGGAGACGGAGTCCGAGGTGGCCACACCACCTGGTGGCGCGGCCAGGGGTGGGCCCGCGCCACAGGGTGGTGTGAGCCACTCTGGCTCCGTTTCTGTCCCCCTTTCGCTTCGTAGCTTTCCTTGTTGGCTAAAAACTGCAAAAATATAACTAGACAGATCTTTTGTGGAACTTTTCTTACCAGAACTGTTACCTATTCGAAAACGGACTCTGCAGGTCTCTGAATTTGGTATTTAGTAGATTCTTCCGGAGTCACCACTTGAATGACATCAATTCTTCATCTTCATACTCATATTTCTTGAGTCATGAAACCTTTCACTTCCTTATTACACCATTTTCTCCACTAACCTGGAAATTTCTTTCACACAAAACTTCACACAGTTCTCATTAGCAATATTAGTATAAGTGAAGTGGTAAAACCTTTTGAGTCCAATTTCAACTCAAAACCATCAAAACATAAGCTACTGTAGCAACTCCTTCCAAAAACCCAAACAGAATTCAAAAAGGAAATCGAATTAAGAAGCAAATGCAAGAGTGGCAAAATTTGTCAAAACAGACCAGCAGGTAAAGATCAATTTTTTCGAAAATCTTCTGTTGCTCAAATCAAAAAGTGCAAAACTAACGAAAGTTAAATAACAACCTGGGTCAGAAGCACAAAAAATTACATCTCAATCCGACGTACAGAGATCTCTCACAAATTTTTACGGTGAAGCACAAAAATCTGTTTCGGGACAGCATCTTCCCCAAATCTTACTTCTCTCTCATTAGAGCTTGATCTTGACACAAAAACCAAACAAAAAGGATAAGGAGCGGTTATTACCGAAGTAATAACTTCCAAGACTCAAAGAAACAAAAACAAACTAAAATAAAAAATAAATTGGGTTATCTCCCAAAAAGCTCTTTCTTTATAGCCATTAAGATGGGCATGATAATTTCAATGATGCTCACATAAGAATATGAATTGAAGTAAAGGAGAGCATCAAGAAGCAAAAATACACATGTTTAAGTCTAACCCACTTCCTATGTAAGGGAATTTTGTAAGCAAATAAATTGTTGAAACCAGAAGCTGCAAGCATAGGAAGGCAAAACAAGTGCAACATAAAGACTTTCAGCATAAAGCGAGGAAACTTAATATTATTGAGATGCATTAGAACCGTCTTCCCTCTCTCATAATAACTTTAAGTATCATGCATAAATTTAATGATATAACTATCACAAGAACCATTGTAGCAATGATCACTTATCCTAACAGAAAACACAGGGACACTAGATCTCATAACACTACTTTGTGAAACAATATTAGAGGTATCCTTACAAAGGATAGTGTGTACCTCTTCTACATATTTAGTGACAATGTCTTTCACATTTTCTATCATAGGTTCAACAACTACTTGTTCATCAGGTTCAACAGCTTTATTTGTACTTCCATTAACCATACTAGCTATCATAGAATGTTCCTTTATCTTAACTGGGAAAGGCATTTTCTCAATGTAAGGTTCAGGTAAAACATGATTAGTAGTATAAACTTCAGTATTTCTTGCAAGAACACTATTAACAATGTCTTTATAAGGTGCATGATACTTATTCCACTTCTTTTTAGGAATTTCAATATAAGAAGCAAAAGCTTTAAAATAAGTTGCAATAGCTTGAGAGTCTAGACCATAAGCATTTCTAATATTTTGAAAGTCATCAGTTCCCATAAAAGATTCAATGCATTCATAATCATAATTTATACCTGACTTTCTTCCTTTATCATTCTCCCATGCTTCGGCATTGTCTTGGATACGGTCTAGAAGATCCCATTTAGCTCCTTCTTCCATGCGTGTAAATGATCCAGCACAAGAAGCATCCAATAGATCCTTATCACGAAGAGAAAGCCTTGCAAAAAAGTTATTGATAATAATATTATTGGGGAGCTCATGAATGGTACATTTGAGCATTAGTAACTTCAATCTCCCCCACGCTTGAGTTGTACTCTCTCCATCAAGAGGCCAAAAGTTATATATTTTATTCCGATCTTTATGAATCTCACTAGGAGGATAAAACTTTGAATAAATGAGAGGCACTATTTCCTCCCATTCAAGAGCTTGACCATTCTTCAGCAGCTTATACCATTCCTCAGCTCTTCCTTTCAGCGACAATGAGAATAACTTCTTCTTAACTTGATCTGTAGTAATACCTGCACACTTGAATAACCCGCATAATTCGTGTATAAAGAGTAAATGATCACCGGGATGGAAAGTTCCATCCCCAACATAGTAGTTATCCATAACACGATCAATAATTCTTGTAGGTATTTTAAAAGTATCATTCTTAGAAGGTGGTGGTTCATCTACTACCTTAGCAGTGGTAGTAGCATTATGAAATAAGAAACTCAGCGAATTATCCATAATGAAAATAAAGCAACTAACAGAAGTAAACAATACTCACAGTAGAAGTTTCCTTTACCAGTTCCACTCTCCAATAGCGCTTCACTCCCCGGCAACGGTGCTAGAAAATAGTCTTGATGATCCACAAGTATAGGGGGTGTATCGTAGTATTTTTGATAAGTAAGAGTGTCGAACCCAACAAGGAGCAGAAGGTGCTGGCTAGTGGTATGGATCAGGAATTCTCTACAAATACTTAGCAAACGGATTTTTAGGGGTTTTTGATAATGCAAGTAAATAAAGTACGGGTAAATAAAATACAATAAGAATAAATGCAGCAAGTGGCCCAATCCTTTATTCAGCAAAGGACAAGTCGGTTGTATTACTTAAGATGACCAAACGTTCTCGAGGACACACGGGAATATCGTCAAGTGCTTTCGCTTCATATAGTTGATTAATCTTCTTTAGCTTGCTAAGTGTTGTGTGGGTGAACCTGTGCTAATGTACCGACCTTCCTTGGACTAATACATACTTGTGATTATACCCACTGCAAACATCCGTAAGTACAAGAAAGTAATTAAGGTAGAAACCTAACCACAGCTTTAAACTCTAAGACCCTGATGTCCCTTGTGCAATGGTTTCCTAACGGGGGTTCAGGTTTCATCACTCCAAAGAACCCCTACGATTAGTAGCCAAATACACAATGCATTCCCCTAGGCCCATATAGGTGAAGTGTCATGTAGTCGACGTTCACATGACACCACTAGAAGAAGTACACCACAACTTAAATATCAAACTATTGAATCTTTCTCAACACAATTCCACTACTAATAACATGACTTCTCCCATGTCCTCAAGAACAAAACTAACTACTCACAAGACATCATATGGATCATGATCAGAGATGGAATAATGATATATAACAATCTGAACATAAACAATAATTCCACGGTTCACTCAATAGCATCAACTACAAAGAGTAATCAACACCGGGAAAGTTTCCCCTAAGAACTATGCAAGATTCAACCCAATTGTTACAGCGATATGGAGATGGTGATGATGGTGCTGGTGGTGATGATGGTGATGATGATGATTCCGATGAAGTCCAGCTTGATGGTGGTGTTGATGGCAACAATCTCCCCTCTCCGGGAAGGAATTCCCCCGGTAGAATTCTGTCTGCCGGAGAGATCTTTCTCTCTCGGTGTTTTCCGCCCCGCAGAGGCGGCAGAACCTTTCTATGGTCTCCCCCCAGGTATTAGGGTTTCGTGGAGATAATATACGCTAGAGGAGAGAGCTGGAGGTGGACCAGGGCAGCCACACCACCTGGTGGCACGGCCCAGGGTGGCCCGCGCTAGGGGGTGGTGTGGGCCCCTTGTGGCCCATCTCCACTCCTCCTTCTGGCAGTCTTCGTCTTCTGAAAAAATAGGATTTTCCGGATATTTTCCCAGATTTTCTAATCTTCACAAATTTTGCCTCCAAACAGCACCTTTTCCATCAGAATACTAACTGCAGCGGTCCATGCTCCAAAAGTCATCAACCATGCAAAAACAGATGAAATAACATAAGTATCAGCTCTTAATATGGAATATATCAATGAATAACAGTAAATTATGATATAGAATAGTGATGCAAAATGGACGTATCAAAGATCGATGGAGATGGCTCCAGGGGCACTTCACCATCCCGGCAGGGTGCCGGAATAGAGACTTTCTGTCCCCCCGAATCTCCCCTTCGGTGGCGGCAGCGCTGCAGAAGTTTTCGTGGCTAGAGCCTAGATTTTTTAGGGTTTTCTCATCGGGAGGCTTCTTATAGGCGAAGGGGCGATGTCAGAGGATGGACCAGGGGCCCACAGCACCTGGTGGCGTGGCCAGGGGGACCCGCGCCACCACATGGTGTGGCCAGCCCCTGGCCCCTCTCCGTCTCGTCTTCTGGCTCCGTGAGTCTTCTGGTAAAATATCGACTTTGGCTTTCGTCCGATCCAATTCTGAGAATATTCATTTTCTGGCTTTTCTGGAACCAAAAACAGCAGAAAACAGGCAACTGGCACTGTGGCATCTTGTTAATAGGTTAGTTCTAGAAAATGTGTAAAAATACTCCAAAGTGTGGACAAAACATAAGAAAGTAGATATAAAACAAACATGGAACATCAAAAATTATAGATATGTTTGCAATGTATCAACATCCCCAAGCTTAACTCCTACTAGTCCTCGAGTAGGTAAGTGATACATTGCAAATGTATCTATAATTTTTGATGTTCCATGCTTAGTTTTATCCACTTTCTTGTGTTTTGTTCCAACTTTGGAGTACTTTTCATATGATTTCTTGGACTAACCTATTAACAAGAGCCACAAAGCTATGCTTTTCTGCTGTTTTTGGTTCTAGGAAAGTCGAAAATGAATATTCTCGAATTGACGGACAAAATCCAAAGTGCCTATTTTTCCGGATGTCATCAAGTGCCGAATACGAGAGAGGGGCCACCACACCACTGGCCAGGCCTGGCCCCATGCCGGGGTGGTGTGGCCGCCCAGCACCCCTCGGCCTTCCTTCCGCCTATAAGATGCCCTCGACGAAAACCCTAAGTGCCCGATCAAAATCCACGAAAGAGTGCATGGCCGTCATCTCCATCCCTAGATCAGGAGGGATCTGAAGATCTTCCCGGCATCCTGCCGGAGAGGTGATTTCACCCTGGAGGCCTTCTTCATCACCATGCAAGCCTCCGGTGTGATGCGTGAGTAGTTCATCCTTGGACTACGGATCCATGTAGTAGCTAGATGGCTGGTTCTCCTCCTTTGTGCTTTCATGTTTAGATCTTGTGAGCTCCGTTCATGATCAAGATCATCTATTTGTAATCATACATGTGTTTGTGGGGATCCAATGGATATTGAGATACTATTTCAGATTGATTATTGATTCTATCATGTCTTTGTTATTTGTGATCTTGCATGCTTTCCGTTGTTAGTAGCTATGTTGGCCAAGTAGATGCTAGCAACTCCAAGAGTTAGTATTTATGCTCGATAGTGGGTTCATGCCTCTGGTAATCTTGGGAAGTGACAGAAATCTCTAAGGTACTAGATGTGCTGTTGCTACTAGGGAGAAAACAACAATCCTTTGTTCATAGAACAATCGTATTGTTTACTTTACACGCAGTTCGTAAAGCAACAATCTGTTGCTTGTAACTTAATACTGGAGGGGGTTCGGATGATAACCTGAAGGTGGATTATTAGTCATAGATGCAGTTGGATGGTGGTCTATGTATTATGTTGTAATGCCCAATCAAGTCTCAAAGGAGTCAGGATGATTAGTCTATGCATGTATTGCTTTCTTGGTGTTTGTCAATTGCCCCGCTGTAATTTGTTCACCCAGCATGTTATCTATCTTAAGGAGAGCCACCTCTAGTGAACTATGGATCCCGGTCCTTGTCTTTTATATTCAATCTACAATCTTTTACTGCTTTGTGTTTACTTTCTGCAAACTTTTACTTCTTTCCATTCGATAGGTTTAATCCTTTGTTTTCCGCAAAACACGGTGAGAATTACAACCTCATCGCAAGTTGGGGACAAAGTTATGTGGTTGTGTTGTGCCGGTCTCCACGTTGCTACTAGCATCGGTAGTGCGCCCTGCCAAAGCTCAGCTAGTAACACCTTTCGGGTGTTTCCTTGCTCCTACTGGTTCAATTAAATCTTGGTTTCATAACTGAGGGAAACTTGCTGCTGTGCTCATCATACCTTCCTCTTGGGGTTCCCAACGAGCTCTACATCAACCACACACCAACACTTTTCTGGGCGCCATACACAGAGCCATCAAGCATTTTTCTGGCGCCGTTGCCGGGGAGTCAAGGACATCTTCACAAGGGGAGTCCCTCATAACCAATCTCTTTACTTTGTTATTTTTGTTTTGCTTAGTTTCTTTTTGCTTTGTTTGCTTGTTTTTTTATTCAAAAACACACAAAAAAATTAGTTTTACTAGTTTGCTTTCTTATTTGAAAACCCAAAAAAAATGACTACTCTTGAAAACACTAAGTTGTGTGACTTCACTAGCACCAAGAACAATGATTTTATGAGCACACCTATTGCTCCACATGTGGCTGAAAATACTTTCTTTGAGATAAAACCTGCTTTGCTCAATCTTGTTATGAGAGAACAATTTTCTGGTATTGGTAATGAAGATGCTGCTTCCCATCTAAATAACTTTGTTGAACTTTGTGAGATGCAAAAGCATAGGGATATAGATTGTGATATTATTAAAATGAAATTGTTTCCTTTCTCTTTGAGAGGAAAAGCTAAAGAATGGTTGAATTACTTAACTAGGAATAGTATTGATTCTTGGACTAAATGCAAAGATGCTTTTATTGGAAAATACTACCCTCCTGCTAAGACTATATCCATGAGAAGTGAAATAATGAAGTTTAAACAACTTGATAATGAGCATGTTGCTCAAGCTTGGGAATGAATGAAATCTTTGGTAAAGAATTGTCCCACTCATGGACTAACTACTTGGATGATCATCCAAACTTTTTATGCAGGATTGAACTATTCTTCAAGGAACCTATTGGATTCTGCTGCTGGAGGTACCTTTATGACCATCACTTTGGGTGCTGCAACAAAACTTCTAGATAATATGATGGTTAATTATTCTGAATGCCATATTGAGAGAGCTCCACAAGGTAAGAAGGTAAATTCTGTTGAGGAAACCTCCTCCTTGAGTGATAAAATTGATATTATTATGTCTATGCTTGTTAATGGGAAAGCCCATATTGATCCAAATAATGTTCCTTTGGCTTCTTTGGTTGCTCAAGAAGAGAAAGTTGATGTGAACTTCATAAGAAATAACAATTTTGGCAACAATGCTTATGGTAACAATGCTTATAGGAACAATTTTGGTAACAACAATTATAAGCCATATCCTCCCAACAATGGTAATGCTAATGGAAATTCTTACAACAATAATAAGAGTACACCCTCTCAACTTGAAGTTATGCTTAAAGACTTTATTAGTAAGCAAACTGCTTTCAATAAAACTATTGAGGAAAAACTCTCTAATGCTAAAAGAAATATAGCATCTTTAGCTGAAGCTCAATCTTCTTTGAATAAAATGGCTACTAAACCCGAAACTAATGATAATCCCTTTGCAGCTACCAATGCCATACAAGTAAGAATTGATGAAAATGTTAGACTATTAGCTGAATTACATGCTAAGTGGGAAAGAGAAGATGAAATTGCTAGAAACATTAGTGTTTCTACTATCACCACCACTAGTGTTAAGGCTAGTAATAGTTATACTACTTTAGATGATAAATTTGACTTTGATCTTGATGGTTGCAATATCTCTGAAGTTATTAAGTTCCTACAAAAGCTTGCTAAAAGTCCTAATGCTAGTGCTATGAACATGGCTTTTACAAAACACATTACTGATGCTCTCATAAAGATTAAAGAAGAAAAGATGAAACATAAAGCTTCTATTCCTATTAAACAAGATTTTAAAGCTTTATGTGATCTTGATAGTAGTGTTTCTATTATGCCTAGAAGGATTTATGATATGCTTGATTTGCCTCCACTTTAAGATTGTTATTTGAATGTCCCACTTGATGATAATGCTAAAAAGAAACTCATGGGGATTCTTAATGATGTTCTTATTATGGTTAACAATGCCTATGTCCCTGTTGATTTCTATGTTTTGGATGTTGAATACAATGCTTCTTGTCCTATTACTTTGGGAAGACCTTTTCTTAGAACTGTTGGTCCCATCATTGATATGAAAGAAGGCACCATTAAATACCAACTCCCACTCAAGAAAGGTATAGAACACTTCCCTAAAAAGAGAGAAAAGATTTCTTTTGCTTCTCCTATGAAAACAAAATTTGGTATTAATGCTTCTTCATTTGAGAACACTTGATTCTTTTTCTTGCTTCTAATGCCTAACTTAAAGGCATTAAAGAAAAGTACTTATTGGGAGATAACCCAAAAGTTTTAGATGAGTCTTGGAAGTTATTACTTCAGTAATAACCGCTCCTTATCCTTTTTATTTGCTTTTTGTGCCAAGAGTAACCTCTAATGAGAGAGAAGTAATGATTGGGAAAGTTGATGTCCCGAAACAGATTTCTGTGCTTCACCCTAAAATTCGTGTAAAATCTATGAACGTCTTTTTGAGGCGTGAATTTTTTTGCTTCTGCCCCAGGTTGTTATCTAACTTTCGTTAGTTCAACACTTTTTGATTTGAGCAACAGAAGGTCTTCAAAAAAAATCGTCTTTACCTGCTGGTCTGTTTTGACAGATTTCTGCCATTTTCTGCATTTGCTTCTTGTTGGTTCCTTTTTGAGTTCTTTTGGTGAATTGAGCTTTTTGAGGGAAGTGCTACAGTAGCTAGTGTTCTAATGGAAGTTTATTTGGTGTTAGAACTGAACCTTAAGACTTATTTATCTTAAGTGCACTAATGTTGCTAATAAAGATTGTGTGAAGTTTTGTATGAAGGAAAAATTTCAGGTGTATGGAAGGAATGAGTAATGAGATGAAGGATGGACTAAAGCTCAAGCTTGGGGATGCCACGCATGTCACCCAAGAAATATCCAAGAAGTACAAGCTTCAAAGCATGGGGATGCCCAAGGCATCCCCTTCTTCATCAATAAAAATCCTAGGTTTCTTCCAAACGCTTCATTTTTATTGTTTCATGCACAGTTGTGTTGTTCTTGGAGCGTCTTCTTTTTCGTTTTCGTTTTGGTTTTTTGTTTGCTTAGTTTTCTGAATAAATTGGTTGGCCCCCTCTTTCATACATTGGTTTGCAAATAGTTTGGTTTGGTTTGGAAAAGAGTAGGAAAGTTCATGCTTATGTGGTAAAAAGAGCTCGTTTTTTGACTGTGGCCTATGCTTTGTCATGCCATGCTTGATATTGTTTTGGCTTTATGCTTACTATTATTTGCTGTAGTGTGACTTGTTATAAATAATTGAGATTGCTTAATGTGCTTTGAATGAATCATGCGTTGTTTTAGCATATTAAAACATAGTATAGTGGTATTCTCCTTTGATGCTTTATTGGGGTTGACTTGGCGCATGCTCACACCATGTTATGACTATCTCAAGTCACCATAGCCTTTTTGATCCTTTAGTTTTCAACTTGTAGTATCACTTTATGCTTTGATCAATGATGTTTTGTCGCTCTGCATGATTATGGCCATTATTGCTCTCTTAGTTTGTCTCTCCCAGTCTTTTGCTAGCCTCCACAACAAAGTATGAGTTCCACTCATGCATCCAACTCCCTAAACCAAGTTATTCCAAAGAGTCCACCATACCTACCTATTAGCTTATGCTATTCCAAGTATATTCATGCTTTTGTTTACCTTCCAAATTAAACTTGTTATGAGAAAACTGGTGATTAAAGCTCTCACGAACTTGATGGCACACTTTACTTTTTGCCTCTAATAAACTTGAACCATTGGGTCCTTCTTTGTTGCGTATATTCTTGCGCTTTATAAGTTGAAATTAGTAGAACCATGTTTCATGGGGAACGCTTTCAACATTGCACTTGTACTTTGTACCCCGTTGATATCATGTTCTTTTGCTTATGGATCCCGGCGGTGTGAAATTGCCGTGGTGGTGTCACGGTAGATGCCATGGATAGGCTAAAGGTGGGTACTAAATGCACTAGGGGAATCCAGGGAGGGATAGTGTGGTGATTCCACACACAGTAGCTTTGTATTTGATTCACTTCCAAGATTTACAAGTGCTCCTCGAGTTGTATTGGAGAGAGGAGGAAGAAGGTACTCTCTTACTCTCACCGCTCGCTAGCCCTCGGGAACCAAGTAAAATCTAGCCAATAGAGATCAACCCTTTCTACAGAGGCCCTAGCCCCCTTATATAGGGGTGGCTAGGTCTCCAATTAGGGCATACGTGGAGGCATATTCTAGGGAATATGCCTCCTCCCAAAATAGTAAGCCGACCGGGTCGCTCCCCCCCCCCCCCGTCATCCATGCAGAGGCTACGTGAGCCTCTGCGGTGCCTGCGTCAGCCGACATTGGCGTTGTCACCCTTGTCGGCCACGCCCCGGTGGTCCTGCCTCTGTCCGCTTTGCTCATGTTGTGCGTATCGGGGTTACCTTTGACCAGCGAGATACCTTCCTTCTCCTAGAAGCTTGATATGACCCGGATCGTAGTTGATCCGGCCACACCTGTTCCTGCATACAAGTTAGATTCATCTATCCGACTTACGGCTTAAGTCGGTTGAGACCCAGTTAGGTGGACATCCCCTGGTCCGGGTTACCCTGAGATTCAGCCTGCCTTGAGGTGACTCGGCCAGCATTCGCTTTGACCTTGCCGTAACTCGGCCTTTATACCCCGGCGTGACCCTACCCGGGGGTATCCCCCCAACATTAGTCCCCGAAGCTGGTGCGGTCTTAGTTGCCTTAGCCGCTAAGGCCATAGCAGGTTCAATTTCACCGAGCTTTGAGTTTCATTTCCGAGTTACCTCCTCATCTCGGATTCCATGGGTTTACTTTCCCTTGGCACATTCCAAGTTTTCACTTGCTGGCCGGGTTACCACATTCTCATCCAGGTCATTCTTCCTTCTCTCGTATGCTTCCCCACGCGGAGGCTAATCATCACATCGCCTCATTTTAAGGGCCAGCCATAGTAACCGCCGCAGTAATTGTCAGTTATCACTGTAGCGCACGTCACATCGTGCCTGCCTCCTCGTTAACTGCATCATAATGTCACGTCATGGGATCCGCTGCGCCATGTGGCCTTCCATGTGGCTCGATGCTGATTGGTCAATCTGGTTTATACGCGGCCACACGATGTGGCCCGCCCGCAAACGCGATCCCACTTCCTTGCTGAGGGAGCGGTTAAATAGGGGAGGGGTGCGCCCCTTAGGTCCTTTCCCCATTTCATCGCCCCTCTGCCCTTTCTTCTTCCTCGTCTTCTCCCGCGATAGCGCCGCCGCCACTGCGTTTGAGTAGCAGCGCCGCTGCCGCACTGCTTCCACATGCATCTGCGTCGCTGCCACCGCTGCGCACGTCCTCCGCCATGGGTCCTTGTCTGTCCAGGCCGCTGCCACCCTCCGTCGCTAGCGCCAGTGAGGGCAGCGACCTTGAGATGACAGAATAAGAGCTCATCATCGCCGAGCAGGAGATGGAAGAAGACGCTGCGATGACGGACCGCGGTGCGTGGGCTGGATCCTGGGTCTTCCAGGATGACCTGGATTGGCTCTACCGCACTAGGCGCATCCCCGCGGGCGTCACCGCACGCCTCGCCTCCGCCGAACTTGCCCCCTCACCCAACCCGGGTGAGTATGTGGTGTTCCTGTCACATTTCCAGCGGGGATTCGGTTTACCAGTTAGCGATTTTTTCCATGACTGGTTGAACACCTACGAACTCCAGCCGCACCACCTTCCTGCCAATGCCATCACATCTCTCTCTGCTTTCGCCTCCACGATCGAAGGCTATGCCGGATTATGGCCCACAAAGGAGCTATGGATCTGGTTCTTTGGCCTTCGTCAGAACGTAATTCCGAATGTTGATCTAGAGCCGGAGAACAAACAACTTACGCAGTTCGGCGATGCGTCCATTTATCCCCGGAGGTTCGCCGTCTTTCCCCGGGTTACCGGGCTGGACTCCTGCAAGGGATGGTCCCGGACTTTCTTTTATGTTCGGAACGACGGCGCCGAAGACCTGATCCAGCTTCGCCCCTATACTCCGGGTCCTCCTAACCCGGAGTTGTGGGACGTCATCCCCAAGAAGCCCACAGTTTTGGCCAACCAGGTCAACAAAAGGTTCGTAGAGCTGAAGGAGCTCGGGTTGCGCAACGAGGACGCCATGATCACATTCGTTCGCAACCGGATCTCCCCACTCCAGAAACGCACTCATAAAGTGTGCCATATGAGCTAGGGCCGTGACCCCAACCGGACCTCGTCTTTCGAGTTGAGCAACACAGAGATCTATCACCGAGTCAAGGCCCTCTTCACCACCCACAAGGACTTCTCCTCTGAGTGGACATGGGGAATTGAGCACTATTGCCGAGATAGGCTTCCTCCCGTGGTAAGCTTCGTGCCGCAAACTTTCTCCGAATTAAACCTTATGTTGGTCGCTGTTGTATTTTTAACTCTATCATCTTTTCTCTCCCTTAGTAATTCCTTCAGCAAACTATCGAGGATGGCACCGATCCCACCCTCAAATGTGCGCCTGGCCGGGAGAGCTCGGACGAGGAAGAACCGGATCAGGAGATGTTCCTTCCGATGATGGATGCAACCAAGCGACCCACCGGTAAACTCTCTTCCATTAGAGATTGGCCTGACGATGAAGATCACTCGGATGTTGAGGTGATGGAAGCATTTGACGATGTCCCCCTTTCTTATGCTTTTCCGGCATCAGCTAACCCCGGTGGGAAGATCCATGAGGACCCTCCTCTTGCCGTGGGTGATCCTGTTCCGGTTGTGCCGAAGAAGAAAAGGGGAGCCGCATCAACTTCATCCTCCGGACCTTCTTAGCCAACCAAAAGGCGAAAGAAGTCCGGGGACAAGACTGCCTCCAAGCCCGCAACCAAGGCCCCAGCACGAAGAGCTCGGAAGCCCAAGGAGCCCCTGACCTCAGATGAGTAAGCCTCTTTTCCCTCTGCCATTTACTTGCTCTGCTATTGTCATAGTTTCTCATCCGACGCTGTTTGATTCAGTAGGGCCGCGGTGGAGGTCCCATAGAGTGGATCCGGAATTGCCTCCCCGCTCCGACACAACCCTTCTCCCCCTTGTGGCGACGATTCATGCCCGCTGAGCCCAATCCCGGAGGGTTCAGCGGCTGCTCCGGGTTCCAGCCCACCTCGTCAAGAGGAGGGCAACCTTGGAGCGAGGGAGACTGGCTCTGCCGAGGCAGCGGCCACCACTACTTCGGCTCCGCCACAACCAGCTACCACCGAGGTTACCTCAGCACCCCCACCGAAGAAGAAACCAGCATCAGCACCAGCCCCAACTCAAGCACCAGCAGCCAAAGCAACAGCAGCAGCACCAAGCCCCTCCGCCTCGTCCGAGTCTTCTCAGTCTCGGCGAGAAAGCACCAAGGCAGCTTCCAAGGGTAAATCTACTGCAACAACTTCCACTTCTCAGAAGCAGCCTAAGGGCAAGAAGGCCCCTGATGCCACCAGGGCAATGTCCATCGAGGCTGGACAGCGCACACTCATGTCCATGCTCTGGAAGAAAACTCCACCAGCGAAGGACGTCCTTGCCGACCCAGCTGACGCGCAACTCATTTTGCACACCAGCCCGGCCCTTGCCCAGGTTGAGAGGAGGGAAGCACATGCTAAGGGCTTGGTGGCGCCTCACATGCTCAGCAGCGAACGATACCCTCCGACCTTGATTGAGTTCGTGAACAACTGGAACAAGGCGGAGTTCGTCCACAACGACGATCTCCCAGAGAAGTTCGGTCCCGCCGAGCTTTCTGCTCAAATGAACACGGCCACTAAGGCAATTAACCTTGCGGGTCAGATGATGGAGGTACGTTACTTCACCTTTTCCTTAGCATGCTGTAGATATTAGTGATATAACCATTAGTCCCCGAGCCTCCGGGGGAGTAACTTGTTACTCGGGCGGATGCTCCGTAGAAAACTAACGTAGCTCCTTGATAACTTCAAATATGCACACATCTAGAGCCGGGTTAAGTTCCACTTGGCCCGGATCTTGTACACTTCTAATATGCACACACCTAGAGCCGGGTTAAGTTCCACTTGGCCCTGATTTTGTACACTCCGAATATGCACACACCTAGAGCTGGGTTAAGTTCCACTTGGCCCGAATTTTGTACACTTCGAATATGCACACACCTAGAGCCGGGTTAAGTTCCACTTGGCCCGGATTTTTTACACTTCGAATATGCACACACCTAGAGCCGGGTTAAGTTCCGCTTGGCCTGGATTTTGTACACTTCGAATATGCACACACCTAGAGCCGGGTTAAGTTCCACTTGGCCCGGATTTTGTACACTTCGAATATGCACACACCTAGAGCCGAGTTAAGTTCCACTTGGCCCGGATTTTGTACACTTCGAATATGCACACACCTAGAGCCGGGTTAAGTTCCACTTGGCCCGGATTTTGTACACTTCGAATATGCACACACCTAGAGCCGGGTTAAGTTCCACTTGGCCCGGATTTTGTACACTTCGAATATGCACACACCTAGAGCCGGGTTAAGTTCACTTGGCCCGGATTTTGTACACTTCGAATATGCACACACCTAGAGCCGGGTTAAGTTCCACTTGGCTTGGATTTTGTACACTTCAAATATGCACACACCTAGAGCGGGGTTAAGTTCCACTTGGCCCGGAATTTGTACACTTCGAATATGCACAAGACTAAGTTATATTTCTATGTTCTTTTCAGGTGACCACCAACCGCCGGAGCGCTGAATTTCAACGTCTCCTGGACACGCACAAGATGCTGCGCGTAAAGCATAATGCACTGCTCGTTGAACACAAGAAAAGGGGTAAGTTCTATTTTTGATATTTTTCTATGTTCTCTTTCATGTTTTTCTGCCGAACTAACCCATTATTCGATTCTCGCAGCTGGGGTGGAAGCTGAGAATACCATAATGAGGAAGAAACTTGACCAGATCAAGGGTAAGTTACTTTTGTGCGACCTTGCTCTGCTTTCTATCTCCTTTTCTCCTTGGTTCGGTAAACATTCATACCTCAGCTTTGCCGGGTTAACAAACTATTTCAGTATCGCTAGAAGATAGTGTGCCCGTGCCTGATATGATGCTGCATTTTCTCGAACAAGCAGGGCAGCATCAAGCCGAACTTAAAAAGAAAGATGATGAGTTTGCCGTCCTCCGAACCAAGGATGATGAGATTGCCAAGCTCAAAGCAGAGATGAAGAAATTGAAAGCGCAGCACCAATCCGAGCTTCAAAAGGCTGGCCAAGACTTCACCGAGGAGCGCGAGCGCCTCAACCTCCAAATTGCCAAGGACCGAGAACTTCTCCAGGAGCCCGACGTCAAGCTTGAGTCAGCGAACACTGAACTTGTGCAGCTTCGCAAAAGGCGCGATGACTATACCAGGGAGTTGACCCGGATCCACAGCCATATTTCACGTAACTTCCTTTCCCTTATCCGGCATATTTCTCCGGGTTACTTCACATGTCTTTTCTTTACCTGCTTCTCTTGTCTCTTTTTTAGGCAAATTTCCAGAGGGCACTGCCATTGCGAGCGCCACTGTTGCTAATTTCCGCCGAGAGAGGGGTACTCCCGTTGCTCCCGACGCTGAAGAGATTCCCTATGACATGGAGGACTTGTTGGTCAGCCTGTCATCTCGCTTGGAAATCATCAAGAACTATGGCAGGGATATCCTTGTTGTCGGAATCCGAATCTTCAACATGTTTTGGCCTGCAGAAGACACTCCAGAGGGAACCGCAGTTCTTGTTGAAAAGTTGATGGAATGCGAGACCCAGCTCGACCTTTGGAGGGAATCCGCTGGACGCGCCGGAGCTGAGACCGTTCTCCACTACGTATTTACGTGGTACGAGAAGATCGACCTCAACCTCCTAGCGCGCATGCGCACCGGATCCAAATGGACCAGTGACCCGGAGTGGGTAGCTCGGCACAAGGCTTGCGCCCATAGCCTCATCGAATATGCTCCCATTCATGAATGGAATGAGGGACCGAGCTTCCTGGAAGCCGCCGATGACGAAAACGCTGAGAACATTGAAGATGGCTCGGATGAAGACGAAGATGACGAGGTTTCGGATGTTGAGGAGGGCGAAGATGACGCCGAACTTCCTCCTGCTGCCCCTTGATCGAAAAAACTTTTAAATTTCATCAGATCCCCGGTATGCCGGGTGCAGTTTTATCGTGTGCACAAGTGATATTTTGCTACTAAGTTTCTATGCTGGATTGACTTGGGCGTAGTCCCCGAGTTTCATTTTCTCGTTCTTCCAATCTTTTGGCTCGGCTCGCGTCTACCTTGGTTCGGTTTTATGACTTATGAGTCCGAGTTTCAAAAAAATTCTTAACAATACTTGGAAACTTTAGGATTAGATCAAAATAATTTAGCATAATAAATTTAAAAGTAAACGCAAGGTTAGTCCGAAAAACAAACGTCGGCTCGATTAAGTTCTTTTCCTTAGTCGTTTTTCATGTGCCAGGCAATTCCAAACTTGTTCTCTTGCTTGCCATGAAGCCAATTCTTGTTAGACCGCAACAAGTCGAAGAGTTGGGTTTTTGGTGCTCACACACTACTAATCCGAGTTAAGTAGAACAACTTACTCCAGCCGACGTACAAACAATAGAAGACAACAAATATTATTAAGGCAGTCCCCGAGTTACTACTCGAGGTGCCAGCATTTCATTGATAGGCTCATTGTCGGCATACATACCGACATATGAGAGACTCGGATACATACACTTCTCTGCTAAGTGTAGAAAGGACGAAGTAGAGCTACATTCCATGGACGCTTAGATTCCTCGCCGGACCTGTCCACCTTGTTCTTTTCCTGTGGCTTTGCATCGATATAATAATAATCATTATGCAATGCTTTGCTCACAATGAATGGCCCTTCCCATGGGGGGGATAACTTGTGCATGCCAGCAGTACGTTGTACCAACCGGAGTACCAGATCGCCTTCCCGGAAAACTCGGGGGCTTACTTTCCGGCTATGATAGTGTGGGAGATTTTGCTGATATATGGCGGATCTGGACAATGCCAATTCTCTCGCTTCTTCTAGCAGATCAACATCATTTTGCCAGGCTTCTTGCACTTCGGCTTCTGTGTATTGGGTGACCCTAGGCGAGTCACGCTCTATGTCGGCTGGTAATACAGCTTCTGCCCCATATACCAGAAAGAATAGCGTATAGCCTGTTGATCGATTCAGAGTTGTTCTTAAACTCCACAGTACTGCTGGTAGTTCTTCTATCTAGCACCCCGCTGATCTTTGCATCGGCTCAACGAGCCGGGGTTTTATCCCGGATAATACTAATCTGTTGGATCTTTCCACTTGTCCGTTCGATGCGGCGTGGGCTACCGAGGCAACGTCCAGCCGGATCTTCTTATCTCGGCAAAAACGCGCAAATGCTCCTTCCGCAAAATTTCTGCCATTATCAGTTATGATACTGTGAGGATAACCGTATCTCAAGATGATGTCTTTGAGAAATGTCACGGCCGTAGCTCCATCACATTTTCTTATTGGCTTTACTTCAATCCATTTTGTAAACTTGTCCACCATGACCAAAATGTGAGTCATATTCCCCCTTGCTGGTTTGAACGGGCCAACCATGTCCAAACACCATACGGCGAATGGCCATGTGATTGGTATGGTCTTGAGCTCCGACATTGGCATATGTGTCTTGGTAGCGTACTTCTGACAACCATTGCATTTTATTACCAAATCCTCTGCTTGTTCTAATGCACTTGGCCAGTAGAATCCATACCGGAAAGCTTTTGCCACCAAGGCTCAGGATGAGGCATGATGCCCGCACTCCCCTTGATGTATATCTCAAAGGATGTCAAGCCCTTCTTCCGGGTCAACGCATCACTGGAGGACATTGGTCACACTCCTTTTGTATAGCTCGGAATTGATGATCATGATGCCTTTGCTCTCCTCTGAGTTTGCCTGGATAGCACCTCCTCAGTGGGTAACGTTCCATCTTTCAGGAATTGAAATATAGGCAGTGCCCAAGCTGGTATTGCTCGCACAGGGAACACATCCTCATCAATTTCCATCTGATCCACCAGCATAACTTCAACCGGATCACGTTGAGCAGTCCCCGGGTTTGCTGAGGCGGTCCCCGGGTCTCGCGCACCACCTCCCATGTCAATGTCCATGGGCACAGCTCCGGACTCCGGATCCTCCGGGACGTAAATTGAGTCGGTTTCTGGGGACGGTCTGATGGATGGTTTTCTGAGGTGTTCTAATGCTACACCCGGTGGAATTGCTTGTCGGGTTGATCCGAGCTTTGACAATATGTCGGCAGCCTCGTTTTCCACCCGGGGTACATGGCGAAATCCGCATCCCTCAAAGTAACCAGATATTTTCTGCACATGAAATCTGTATAATGCCATGTTTGGATCAAGAGTGTCCCACAACCCCGACACTTGCTGAACTACCAAATCTGAGTTGCCAAAGCATTGGATCCGATGTATCCCAATTTCTTTTGCCACTTTGAGACCATGCACAAGTGCCTCATATTCAGCGACATTGTTCGACGCTACGAAATGGATCTGTAGCACATACTTCAACTGGTCATTCTTTGGCGACGTAAGCACAACTCCGGCGCCTGACCCAGTTTTTGTTTTTGACCCGTCAAAGTGCATCCTCCAGTGGTTTGGATCTAGTAATGGCGGTTCGTATTGTACCTCGGCCCAGTCCACAAAAAATTCGGCCATAGCCTGAGACTTGATTGATTCTCTTTTATCATATTATGGCGCATAGGGAGCCAGTTCAATTGCCCATTTTGCAATCCTGCCACTTGCATCTTTGTTACTCATTATCTCGGATATGGGAGCTTCACATATTACTTTGATGGGGTGCTCCTCAAAATAATGTTTTAGCTTCTTTGCCGACATATACACACCATACGCCACTTTCTGATAGTGTGGATAATTTTGCTTTGATGCTGACAATACCTCGCTCAGATAATACACTGGCCTTTGCACTGACTTACCCTCTTCATCGCGCTCTACCACAATTACTGCACTTACAACTCGGTTGGTTGTGGCTATATAGAGCAACATTGGCTCCTTTGATAGTGGGGAGGCTAACACTGGTGCAGTAGTTAACATTTTCTTTAATTGTATAAAGGCTTCATTGGCCTGCGGCGTCCAAATGAACTTGTCTGACTTTTTCATGAGTTGATAGAGAGGCAATGCCTTTTCTCCCAACCGACATACAAACCGACTTAACGATGCCAGGCAACCAGTGAACTTCTGGACATCGTTAAGACACTTTGGCAGTTCCATTCGTTCAATGGCCCGGATTTTAGTTGGATTAACTTCGATACCTCGGCTGGAGACAAGAAATCCGAGTAATTTTCCAGTCGGGACACCGAAGGTACATTTTTCCGGGTTAAGCTTCATCCGGAACCTTCTTAGGTTCGTGAACGTCTGCCTGATATCGTCAAGGAGCGTTTTGCTTTCCTTGGTCTTGATAACCACATCATCCACATACACCTGTACATTTTGACCAATTTGGTCATGCAAACATTTCTGCATACATCTTTGGTACGTTGCCCCTGCATTACATAAACCAAACGGCATGGTGCGATAGCAATAAGCCCCATACAGGGTGATAAATGCAGTCTTTATTTGATCATCCGGATTTAGAGGTATCTGGTGGAAACCAGAATATGCATCAATGACAACAGTTCGCATCTAGCAGTTGAGTCTATGACCTGATCTATCCTTGGCAGTGGAAATGGATCTTTTGGACACGCCTTGTTCAGGTTCGTGTAATCGATACACATACGCCAAACCACTGCCACATTCGGATCATCCTTCTTCTTCTCCACCAGCACCAGATTAGATAGCCAATCCGGGTAAAGAACTTCCATGATAAATCCTGCTGCTAGTAACCGAGCTATCTCATCTCCAATGACTTTTCTCCTATCCTCGGCGAAGCGGCGGAGAGGTTGCTTCACCGGCCTTGCTCCGGGTCTCACGTTCAAAGAGTGCTCGGCCAACTCCCTCGGAACACCTTGCAAGTCCTGTGTGGACCAAGCAAAAATATCCTGATTCTCACGGAGGAAGTTGACGACCTCGCTTTCCTATTTATCATTTAACCCGGCACCAATTGTTACGGTGCGCTCTAGGAACATATCATCAACAGGCACTTTCTTGGTATCCTTTGTGGCTTGGAACGAAACACTACCATGCGGATTACTCAACACCGGCATATATTGCTGCGCGGACTGAGCCAACGCTGCCACCTCCTGGATTTTTCTTTTCTCTTGCACAATCACAAGTGACTCGGCTAGGTTAGACCCGGCCGACGCACACTCAATGGAACGTCAGAAATCTCCAGCAATGGTAATCACTCCATTTGGCCCGGGCAACTTCATCTTCAGATAACTGATGTGGCCGCTTGCCATGAACTTGTTTAGTGTTGGTCTTCCGAGTAACGCGTGATACGCACTTTCCAAGTTCACCACTTCAAACTCCAAATTCTCAGTTCGGCAGTTATCTCTCGTGCCGAACAATACGTCAACCCGGACTTTGCCTATTGGCTCACAAGAAATACCTGGCACAATGCCATGGAAAGTTGTCCTCGTATCTTGGAGCATGTTCTCCGAGATACCCGACTTGCGCATTGTATCCGCATACATGATGTTAATGCTACTGCCATTGTCAATCAGTACCTTAGAGAACCTTACATTGATGTTAGGCCCCATGAATGTCGGATCCAGCACTAGCGCATATGAACCAGGACTCGGCATAAGCTTGGGATGATCTTTGATGCTCCAAGTAATTTCCTGGTCCGACCAAGGCATATACCTCGTCACTGCTGGCATTACCGCATTGACCTCCATATGTCGGCGCTGCAAGCTCTTACTATCTGTTTCCTCAGTGGTAAACACACAGTAACTCTGATGATGCTCCCTCTACTCATTCCTCCCCTCATTTCTAGGGTACCTCTGATCTGGCTAATGTTGTTCTTCCACTTGATGCACTGCATCCCTTCTTTCGTGGTTGTCATACCTCGGCAGAGGGGGAGGCAACATTAGCTGTTGCGTGTTTGCTCCGGAGAGCAGTTGCTACCGGGGTAACTCCTGCCGAGGTTGATCGTTCCGAGGTGCCTGAGCATTCCCTGAACCACCTTGTTCTATCTTACGCATCCACTCACATTGCCTCGTTGTATGACCCGCTAGGTTACTCGGATTTGGCGTGTGAAATTTACACGGCTGATCCAACATTGACTCATAAGTATACCTCGGATGGTCCTTCTTTTCCTGCCACTGTTTCTTTTGCTCTGGCGTCCAAGTTTTCTTGCCATCATTTCTCGGTGTCCACTGTTGGCCCCTAGTTTTCTGATGTTGATTTCCCCCTGCTCCGAGCTGATCTTGATTTACAGCAGCAACTTGCTGCGAATTATACCGGTAATCCGGTCTGTCATCTCTTCTTTTACCCCGGTAGTCATTCCTCCGGGATGACCCGGCTCCATCTCTCTGGTAACACTCCTCATTTGACTTGTTTGACACGAGTCTAGGTTGAGTCGGATCACCCAAAGCATACGAATCTGCAATCCGGATCGTCTCTGCCAATATAGTTGGCATATCCCTTTGCAATCTTTGCCACAACATGCTCGCATATCTGCATCCTTGCGCAAACCATGCTATGGCCTGTGACTCTATCACACCCTCACACGAGTTTCTCACGGTACACCACCGGGTTAAAAACTCTCAGTCCGTCTCATTCGGTCTCTGCTTACACATAGCTAGGGTCTGTGGCCTATTCGACCTTTGATACGTACTTGAGAAATTGCTGATAAACATTTCCTCAAAATCGATCTAGCAGTTAATACTTCCGGGTGGCAAATTGTTTAGCCATACCCTTGTTGGACCCTCCAACATCTGGGGTACGTATCTCACAGCCCATCTCAAGTTGCCTGTAGCAATTTTCACAGCTGTAGCATAGTTTATCAACCAATCTTCCGGCTTAGTACTGCCGTCATACGTCTTTGTGCCTCTAGGTAACTAGAAGTTGGGTACCGGAGGCTCCTTCATGATCCGGGGTCCAAAACACGTAGGACCCGGGGGACCTTGACATTCAATCTGCTCCGACCTATACAGCCGATCCAGTTTTAACCTGGCATCATCAGGCATCAAATCCCTGCTTCCCAATCTTGACCCTATCACATGATAGTCCGGCCTTGGGTATCCTGCGTTCACCATTTCCGAATCTCCATTGTTATACCGGTCTTGCTCTCGTGGAGCACCTCTCTGTTGCATACCTAGGCCGGCACTTTGCTCTTGCCTTGGTGTATTCCGCTGTTGCGGTTGTCCTGCCGAGTTGTGCTGTCCGGCATTGCCATTTATAGCGTTTCCTTGACCGGAATTGCCTTGGTCACGGTTACCTCGGCCAGCTTCACCTCGGCTCACACTCTGTCGATTGTCATTTCTATGTACTTCTTTTCCTTTCCTTGCCCTTGTCGGGTCATACGGGACAATTTGTTTGTTCCTCCTGGCCGAGGTTACTACCTCTTCTCTCCTAGGACCACCATGAGGAGACGATGCAGCTCCAGCGGATTTCTCCGGGTTGCCCATCGCCGAATGAACGATATTGGAGGCCCCAGATCTCTCCAGGTTAGCCCTGAGCAATTCCTCGTTTTGCCTGTTCGCGATCCGAACCAACTCATTGACCCTATCTTGTTGTCTCTGACGGGCTTCACCCGTTAGACCTTCTAACTCGGACGCAGCTGCATCCGTTGCTCTGAGGTTTTTCGCCGGGGTACTATACTTCGGCAGCCCCACGGATAGACAGTTCTCCGACTCCTCAATCCTAGTATCACCCTCTTTGTTCATTTCACTCATGAGATTTCTCCCCTTCACTTTTACAGCATCTACCTTATTTGCCTTTGCATACTCACGCAGCGTCATGTTCAACGATTGCTGAGCCGCGGCTATCTTTTTCGCTCCCTCTAGAATTTTTTCCTAGTTTCCTCTAGCTCGGCCTGTGCCTGAGCCGGATCTACCACTGCTGCTACTGGGTTTGCCAAGCTATCCATCGCTTCCTGCAGCACATTCTCAGGCCTCTCTAGTGGAGGACCTCTACCTTTCCTCGGTGCCTTAGGCGTTACCTCCGGATCGGGTGCCGGATCCTTGCTTGCGCCTGCACCAGGCGCAGTCATCATCACCTCAGCACGGTCCGGGGAGCGAGTGATACGTGCCCCGTGAACCACGCTAAGGGGTGGCTCCCCTGCCTCGACAACGTGCCGCGGATGAACGCACGACACATCGACAACAACGTAGACCTTGTGTGCACCCAGCTTGACGAAGAGGCCGTTGTGCGGAAGTGGGCGCGTGCCGAAGCAGCCAGCGTTGTCGCTGACAAAGTCCAGCGCTCCAAAGCACTGAACGAGCCCAGAGACGATGCGTTCGCCGGTGTCGATGAGGTTTCCTGTCCGGATCTTGACCCCTGCTAGCGCCGCTAGCCCCACGGTGGGCGCCAACTGTCGTGGTGGTGTCACGACAGATGCCATGGATAGGCTAAAGGTGGGGACTAAATGCACTAGGGGAATCCAGGGAGGGATAGTGTGGTGATTCCACACACAGTAGCTTTGTATTCGATTCACTTCCAAGATTTACAAGTGCTCCTCGAGCTGTATTGGAGAGAGGAGGAAGAAGGTACTTTCTTACTCTCACCGCTCGCTAGCCCTCAGGAACCAAGTAAAATCTAGCCAATAGAGATCAACCCTTTCTATAGAGGCCCTAGCCCCCCTTATATAGGGGTGGCTAGGTCTCCAATTAGGGCATTAGTGGAGGCATATCCCTGGAATATGCCTCCTCCCAAAATAGTAAGCCGACCGGGTCGCTTTTCCCCCCGTCATCCATGCAGAGGCTACCATAATTTTTGGAAGCTCTTTATGAGACTTGAATCCCTACTTCCTTTTTACAAAGGCCTTTCTTCCACCATTATATTTGAGTCTCCACCTTCTATCTTTATGCACTTACTTTGAGAGCATAGTGGCCATTCTTAGTTCTATGTGCATTGTCACAAGACTAGTTGATTGATGCATACTTTGAGATTGCTTGTTTTAAACTATTGTATCTACTCACTCTTATGAACTTTGAAGGTGTCCTATGCATTTATATTTGCTACTTATTGAGGGACAAGTTGAATACTATTATGCTATGTTTTCTTTATGTGAAACAAACAAACGTCTTGCAAAGCATTGTTATTCATGAATCTTTTGTTTGTGCCTTTTCATGTTGCATCATAGTTTCTTTGCTTATTGCTAGAACTTTGTATTTCATGTTATGATTGAAGTACTATGATCCCAGCTTTGATTATCTTGTAAATACTTTGAGCAAGTCTTTGATGGTGCATGTCACCTCAAAAATTATTCTTTCTTTTTATCACTTACCTACTCGAGGACGAGCAGGAGTTAAGCTTGGGGATGTTGATACATTGCAAATGTATCTATAATTTTTGATGTTCCATGCTTAGTTTTATCCACTTTCTTGTGTTTTGTTCCAACTTTGGAGTACTTTTCATATGATTTCTTGGACTAACCTATTAACAAGAGCCACAAAGGCTGTGCCTGCTTTTCTGCTGTTTTTGGTTCCAGAAAGTCAAAAATGAATATTCTCGAAATTGGACGGGACAAAAGCCAAAGTGCCTATTTTCGGATGTCATCAAGTGCGAATCACGAGGCGGAGAGGGCGGGGCCACCACACCACTGGCCACGCTGCCAGGCCTGGCCAGCGTGGTGGTGGCCGCTCCCGGCACCCCTTCGGCCTCCCTTTCCGCCTATAAGATGCCCTCGGGACGAAAACCCTAAGTGCCCGATCAAAAATCCACGAAAGAATCTGTAGCCGCCATCATCTCCATCCCTAGATCGGGAGGGATCTGAAGCTCTTCCCGGCACCCTGCCGGAGAGGGGAATTCACCCTGGAGGCCTTCTTCATCACCATGCAAGCCTCCGATGTGATGCGTGAGTATTTCATCCTTGGACTACGAATCCATGTAGTAGCTAGATGGCTAGTTCTCCTCCTTTGTGCTTTCATGTTTAGATCTTGTGAGCTCCGTTCATGATCAAGATCATCTATCTGTAATCATAGATGTTGTGTTTGCGGGGATCCGATGGATATTGAGATGCTATTTCAGATTGATTATTGATTCTATCATGTCTTTGTTATTTGTGATCTTGCATGCTTTCCATTGTTAGTAGATATCTTGGCCAAGTAGATGCTAGCAACTCCAAGAGTTAGTATTTATGCTCGATAGTGGGTTCATGCCTCTGGTAATCTGGGGAAGTGACAGAAATCTCTAAGGTACTAGATGTGCTGTTGCTACTAGGGAGAAAACAACAATCCTTTGTTCATAGAACAATCGTATTGTTTACATTACACGCAATTCGTAAAGAAATAATCTGTTGCTTGTAACTTAATACTAGAGGGGGTTCGGATGATAACCTAAAGGTGGATTATTAGTCATAGATGCAGTTGGATGGCGGTCTATGTATTATGTTGTAATGCCCAATCAAGTCTCAAAGGAGTCAAGATGATTAGTATATGCGTGTATTGCTTTCTCGGTGTTTGTCAATTGCCCCGCTGTAATTTGTTCACCCAGAATGTTATCTATCTTAAGGAGAGCCACCTCTAGTGAACTATGCATCCCGGTCCTTGTCTTTTATATTCAATCTACAATCTTTTACTGCTTTGTGTTTACTTTCTGCAAACTTTTACTTCTTTCCATTCGATACGTTTAATCCTTTGTTTTCCCCAAAACACGGTGAGATTGACAACCTCATTGCAAGTTGGGGACAAAGTTTTGTGGTTGTGTTGTGCAGGTCTCCACGTTGCTACTAGCACCGGTAGTACGCCCTGCCAAAGATCAGCTAGTAACACCTTTGGGGTGTTTCCTTGCTCCTACTGGTTCGATTAAACTTGGTTTCATAACTGAGGGAAACTTGCTGTTGTGCTCATCATACCTTCCTCTTGGGGTTCCCAACGAGCTCTACATCAACCACGCACCAGCACTTTTCTGGGCGCCATACACAGAGCCATCAGTAAGTGATAAAAAGAAAGAATAATTTTTTAGGTGACATACACCATCATAATCTTAATCAAACTATTTGTAGAACATTGATAGCTGGGATCATAGTACTTTAACATAGCATGAAAGATATAGTTCTAACAATAAGACATAGCAACTACGTTATAACATGAAAAGGTACAAACAAAAGATTCATGAATAACAATGCTTTGAAAGACGTTTGTTTGTTTCACATATAGAAAACATAGCATAGTGGCATTCAGCTTGTCCCTCATGGAGTAGCATAACATAAATGCATGGGACACCTTCAAAGTTCATAAGGGTGACTAGATACAAATAGTTCAAGAACAAGCAATATCAACATTATGAATCAGTCAACAAGTTTTGGGACAATGCACATTAAACTAAGAATGACAACTATGCTCTCTTAATTGGTGCCTAAGGATAGAAGGTGGAGACTCAATATAAAAGTGGAAGAAAGGCCCTTCATAAAGGGAAGCAGGGATTTCAAGTCTCATAAAGAGCTTTCAAAAATTATTGTACTTGTTAGCTTTCAACTCTCATTGCCCCTATCATAAGAATCTTGAAGTGATTAAGGTTAAAGTTAACAAACTATGGAGTATATGCTTGACAAAGTATAAGTTGGCAATCTCATGTCCCTTGAATACGAGGGCCGCTCCTCATGCTACTCAAGTTTAGTTACCGATAAGTTCTTGTCATAGTAAGTACATGTGTATCATAGAGAACTGCCAACGGGGTACCCCTTGCCCGATGATACGGAAGAATCCCCATATCAAAATGACAAGGCAAGCAGACAATAAGCATCCCAGCAATCTTCTTATTTACCATGGGAAAATGGTGCTTTTTTCACTCTTTCCTCTTCTCTCGTCTCTTTTTTTTTCTTTTTTCTCAATATCTATCTCTTTTTTTATATAAGAAGAATGCTTCATAGATTGCTCATTATGGTTACGCTGCAGGTTTCTACCATGATTAGGCATGGATTAGACTAGCGGCCTAGACGTTTCTCTAACACACATACATAACTCCATGGACTTACAAGCTCCCCTTTCATTTCACACCGACGACATCCATAAACAAAAGAGCATGATATCAACTGGGTACAATGCACAAGTGCAATGTTGAAAGCGATCCCCATGATAGGATGGTTCTGCTAATTCCCAATGTATAAGTGCAAGCATATATAACATAGATGACACAATGGTTCAAGTTTATTAAGGGGCAAGAAAAGTAAAGTGTGCCATCAAGTTCATGAGAGCTTTAATCACTAATTTTTTCATAACAAGTTTAATTCGGAAGGTAGATAAAAACATGAATATACTTGGAATAGCAAATGCTAATAGGTATGTATGGTGGACTCTTTTGAATAACTTGGTTTTATTTGGAGTTGGATGCATGAGTGGAACTCATACTTGGTTATGGAGGCTAGCAAAAGACTGGGGGCGTCCAACTAAGAGAGCAATAATGGCCATAATCATGCAAAGCGACAAAACATCATTAATTAAAGCATAAAGCAATATTATAAGTTGAAAACTAAAGGATCATAGAGGCTATGGTGACTTGGGATAGTCTTAACATGGTGTGAGCATGCACCAAGTCAACCCAAATAAAGCATCAAAGGAGAATACCACAATACTATGCTTTAATATGCTAAAACAACGCATGATTCTTTCAAGGCACATTAAGCAATCTCAATTGTTTATAACATGTCATGCTACAGCAATAATCACTAAGAATAAAACCAAAACAATATCAAGCATGACATGACAAAGCGTAGGCCACAGTAAAAACAAGCTCCTTTTTACCACTTAAGCATGACCTTTCCTACTCTTTTCCAATCCAAACCACTCTTATTTGAAAACTAATGCATGAATGAGGGGGTCCAACCAATTTATTCAAGCAAACTAAGCAAACCAAGCAAACAAAAACCAAAAACAAAAACAAAGACGCTCCAAGAACAACACAACTGTACATGAAACAATAAAAATGAAGTGTTTGGAAGAAACCTGAAATTTTTATTGATGAAGAAGGGGATGCCTTGGGCATCCCCAAGCTTTGACGCTTGTACTTATTAGATATTTCTTGGGGTGACACGGGTGGCATCCCCAAGATTGAGCTTTTGTCCATACTTCATCTTATCACATTACTGTTCCCTACACTTTCAAATTTTCCTTCATACAAAACTTCACACAATCTTCATTAGCAAAATTAGTGTACTCAAGATAATAAGTCTTTTGGTTCAGTTCCAACACAAATAAAACTTCCATTAAAACAAAAGCTACTATAGCACTTCCTTTAAAAAGTTCAAATGATCAAAGGGAACTCAAAGAGAAAGGGATTAAGAGGCAAATGCAAATAATGGCAGAAATCTATCAAAACAGACCAGCATGTAAAAACCAATTTTTTTGAAGACCTTCTATTGCTCAAATCGAAAAGTGTTGAACTAACAAAAGTTGGATAACAACCTGGGGCAGAAGCACAAACAATTATAGCTCAAACTGTGGTACAGAGATGTTTCACGAATTTGTATAGTGAAGCACAAAAATCTGTTTCGGGACAGCACTTCCCCAAATCTTACTTCCCTCTCATTAGAGGTTATTCTTGGCAAAAAAATCAAAATAAAAAAAGGATAAGGAGAGGTTATTACAGAATTAATAACTTCCAAGACTCAAGAAAACTATTGGATTATCTCCCAAGAAGTACTTTTCTTTAACGCCTTTAAGTTAGGCATGATAGTTTGAGAAGATGCTCACATAAGAAATATGAATTGAAGTAAAAGAGAGAACTAAGAAGCAAATTCAAAGCACATTTAAGTCTAACCCACTTCCTATGCATAGGAATCTTGTAAATAAACAAGTCATGAAAGCACAAAGCAACAAGCATAGGAAAGCAAAACAAGTGCAACTTCAAAATTTTCAACATAAAGAGGGGAAACTTAATATTGTTGAGATACATAAAACCATGTTTGCCTCTCTCATAATAACTTTCAGTAGCATAAAATTAACAATATAACTATCACATAAAACATTATTATCATGAGCCACATGCATAAGATTATTGTTACTCTCCACATAAGCATAGTCATTCTTATTAATTATGGTGGGAACAAATTCAACAAAATAGCTATCATTATTATTCTCATCACCATAATCATCAAATATAGGAGGCATATTGTAATCATTAATTTTCTCCTCAATAGTAGGTGGACTGAAAATATCATATTCATCATTGTAATCATCATATGTTGGAGGTTTGGTATCATCATAAGCAATATAATAGATATCTTCCAAAGCCGGGGAACTAAAAAGATCATTTTCATAAAAACTAGCTTCCCCAAGCTTAGACTTTTCCATAGCGTTAGCAATAATGGTGTCCAAAGAATTCATACTAACAACATTGCTATTAGCATGCAAATAAAGTTCCATAGGTGACGAGAGTTTAACTCATCAATGCCCATTGTTATGGACTTGGGTTTTGGTGAAGAAGGGAGCGCTGGAAGCATCAATCGGCTAGCAAACAAGCACACAGGGGACTCGAAGATTTACCCAGGTTCATGAATGAGTAAATTTTCGACTACTCTATTTTATGTCATAGGGATTATTGATGTGCGTGCCTGATTTAACCGATGTATCGGTATCAGTTAACTACCTTAGGGTAAAACAACACAATCTACTCGAACTCGAGTCACCGGACTCGAATCCGGAAAAGTGCTGGTGTAATTCGACTCAAGCCGCGGAGGTCTTACAGGAGTCGAATTCCAGTATATGGGTGTGAGCACTCGACGCGTCCGTCAATGCATGTTCATTGTGCCTATAGGCACGGATATATTTCTGGTAGTGCACAGCGAATGCGTTGCCAGGCCTTATTCAGGTCTTATCTTCACGCTGCAAGCGCGGCATCCAAATTTTATCATCGCGGAGATGATTCGGGTGACCCAGGAGACGCAATCTCTTTGTAGGGAAAAATTATGAGGCGGTGTCGCCATAAGCTTCGAGTGTGGATGTTATCGACACACAGTGCGATGTACAAATAATCATAGGGTGCACGACCAGCGCTCCCTATGGGAGTAGCCCCCGAGTGCCGGGTTGAGTCGAAGACTCAGGCAGGGACTATAGAACTTTTGCGACTGCTATCATATTTTGTTTTGCTTGTTTCAATCGAATTTATCTCCGGCGCTCCCTATGGGAGTAACCCATGTCCATATGTGAATCGTGGATTCGAGTGGTTGGGTATGCTTTGAATGTCTATATTCCTGTAGAAGAGAAAAAGAAAAATCATAGGGTGCGCGACCAGCGTTCCCTATGGGAGTAGCCCTCGAATGCTTGGTGGAGTCGAAGACTCGAGCAAGGACTAAAGTAGTCGAAGTCTTCTGCTGCTCAATCTTTTGATGACATCAGTGCTAACGATGTGGTGATCTCAGTTGCCCGCGTGAGCGGGTTTGACGGGACATGACGAGCGGTGGGTCCCATTTTCTGACTCTGACTTGACCGGGCGTGCGTAATCTTTGTTTTAACTGCGCATCCTCGATTTTCGCACGTAATGGGGGTAGTGGGGACGGTTCGCGCTTCGGGTCCTCCACGTGTCGATCATGATGGACGCCACACATCTGATAGGGTTTTTGCTGACCGTTGGATTACATCTTCCAGGGGGTTAAGTAGCAGTGCTGTGACGGTAATTTTTCACATCTGCTCTTTTCTCTGCCTTTGCCTCTGCGCCATTGCTGCTGCTCCTCTGCTCCTTAGTGTTCATCTTTCTCGTGACGCTAGACCAGCTCCGTGTATTCCCCGGTTACTTCCTTCGGTCACACCGCCACCGCAAGATGGGGAAGAAGAAGGGAGGTGTCGTGGCTGATTCCGCCGCCGCCACTACTTCTGCCAAAAGAAGGGCGGCTCCACCGCTGCGGGCACCAGCACCGCCGTCGCCAGAAAGAAGAAGGGCGCGGGCAGTCGCGTCACCAATGGCGCGTGGCGCGCGTCCGTGATCAAGTCATCTGAAATCCGTCTCCTTCGCCAGGACGGAGTTCTGTCCTCCGCGGTCGCAGACTCGCGAGTCCTAGGTGGTGAGGTAACTCCTTGTCCTCCTGCCGGTTTTCGGGTGATGTTCCTAGCATTCATCATCCGTGGTCTCTCGCTACCCCTGCATCCTTTCTTCAGGGGCCTTCTCTGTTTCTATGGGCTCCAGCTGCATCAGCTGTCCCCCAACTCCATCCTCCATGTAGCTTGCTACATTACTCTTTGCGAGTGCTGGCTCGGAATCGAGCCACACTTTGGTCTTTTCAAACGCCTCTTCAAGCTGAAGCGTCAGTCGGCGTCTGGCTCCGTAGTCTATGATGTAGGAGGTTGTGGTATCCACGTCGACCCCTCCATCACGTACTTCGACATCAAACTCATGGCGTCCGTCCAAGGGTGGAGGGACAAGTGGTTCTACATCCGCGACCAGAAGGCCGACGGAGACCACTTCAGACTCGCGCCTTTCGATCCAGCGACGTCGTGCAAGACGAGGCGCCCCTGGAAGAACGTAGTGATGCCCGGCAAATCCGCGGAGACAGATGTGCTGTACGAGAGCGTCTGCGACCTCGAGAGTCGCACGAGTAAAGAATAGGGAGGCTGCACCCTCATTCACACATGGCCGCGCCGTCGCGTCAAGCCCCTACAGGCTAGAGTCCACCCTATGTTCTAGTGGGCTGGCACAGACGATGTCACTCGCGTATATGTCGATGGCATTTCCGCGAGTGAAGTAGATAAGAGGGTGCGACTGCTCACCAAGTACACCGCCAAGGACGTGCTCCCTAGTGAACCAGTCGTACCTCCATTTGATGCTACTAATCCTCCTCCAGAGGAACGGTTGTGCTACGAAGTAGCTTTGTTTGTCGAATGCTTATTTTTTCTTGACTTGCTCTGACTTGTTTCTCGTATGCAGGATTGGAGGGTGTCGCCCTATATGCCCACTCTTCCTCAGGGGGTTATTCCTCGTGAAGCCTTGGAAGAGGACGAGTCAGAGTCGACCGTCCCATCTGATGTGGAGGAGGAAGCCCCCGAGTCGAGGAGTCCGGACACTCGCAAGCGTTCACGCAGTGAGGATTCAGATACGTCCTCTCCTTCGACTCCGGAAGGCGCAGCTATTGGTGCGGAGTCGCTGATACCTGCCGTCCCTGTGAGTGTTGTGGCACCATCTTCCCGCAAGAATATGCGGCTGCCGAAGGAGTCGTCGTTAGAGTCGGGTGATCAGACCTTCGATTTTGACAAGTTTGATTGGTAAGTATACGGGTCTTCTTTTTTATTCTTCTTTGGAGTTGCATTCTCTTGATGTTGGTTTTGTTCTGCAGTCAGCCGGCGTCGTCATATTCTGGCGACGTCCAATTTTTGAAGGAATCTGGAGTCGCAACCTCCAAGGCCAAGAAAGTGGTTGAGCGCACTCCTTCTCCTCCATTGGCGGCCCACTCCGGGCATAATTCATCGAGTTCTCCTCACGAGGTGGAGCACCAGGTGGTTATCCGGATGACTGCGCGTCAATCGACTTCAGAGTCATTGGAGGATCATGTATGTGTAGTGTTGCTTCTTTTGATTTTTGTAGTCGAATTTTTCCATCCATACCATCTGCTGATCCTTTACTGTTTCTCTTGTCGCAGCTCATTGTGAAGGAAGCCGCTCGCCTAGCGGAGCAGGTGCTTGCGATGGGTCACCAACATGCAATGCTGGACAATCACCATCGCGTGGTTGAAAGTGAGTGTTTTTTGCTTCTTCTCCTTCATCTTTGTGATATATTCGACTGACGGTCTATCTTTGTTTTTTCACAGCTGAGCATAATGCACTCCTTCGTGACGCCACTTCCCTCGAAAAGGCGCTTGCCACGGCCGTGAAGAGTCGCGATGAGGCAATCGCAGCACGTGAAGAATCACGGAAACGTGAAGAGGATCTGCGCGCCTCCATCGTAGCTAGGGAGAAGTTGTTCGAAGAACAGCTTCTCTCGATTGCCAAGGCTCTCTCAGGTATTCCCTTGTCTGTATTTTCGCCGTGCCTTCTTCTTTCGAATTTGTTGTTGTGCTGACTTTTGTGCCAATGCTTGATTCTTGTGTAGATGCCAGCGGTCTGAGCTTCGATGCCCAGGCACTTCATCATGATGATGCCTTGGTGGGTGCCATCTCGGTAGTCGAAGATCGCAGTGCTGTCGTTCAGGGGATGCTCACCAAGGCCAGGGGCATGCTCAGTCGCCTCCATGAGGAGCTAGCGCCCAAGGCTAAGCTAATCGGGAATGTAGACGATCTGGTGGAGTCCCTTGCTAGAGGCATTCCTGCAGGCTTCAAGAACTCACTCCATGCGGCTGGCGCTTCAATGTCACTCGTGATGGTTCAAGCCCATGGAGTCGAGGTTGATCATGCTGCGGTCTCCAAGGCAATGCCTGTCAACACGGATGGCCAACAGGTAGTCTTTGCTCCTTTCGCAGCTGCCTGTGGCAAATGCGCAACTAATCAATACTGATTCTGAAGTATTCCACGAGCCAAGCCAGAAGCGGCGAAGGCTGCGCGCGTCGAGGGCAGCAGAGAAATGCGTGGCGTCGATCGCTGCCACTTCGATGAGGCCCCCAAAACCGAAGTCCAAGTCGAAGAAGCCAGTTGCTCCTCAGTAGTCGTGTCTGTAATAGTTAAATAGCCTATCTCTTTTGTCTGGAACATGCCTTTGGCGAATGTATTTGTTGATACTTTTATTATGCCTGAATGCACTCGAGTCTTTTGTCTATGCATTGCCTTAGTCTTCTTATTGTCTCTTGCTTGGCTTGTGATAGGGCACATCGAGTGGTCCTTCGAGTGAACCTCGAAATATGCCATCCACTGATGATACTTTGGCGCAGTTGCGCTCAAGGGTGGATGAGCTGTCTCTGCTCTCGCGACTCCGTGACCGCGTGAACTAGTTGGAGCGCGAACTTCCTGTGCTCCGTGGTAATGCAGATGTATGGAATTCGAGGGTAGAGAAGGCCGTCGCCTGAGAGCAATATCTCCTAGGGGAGGTGACGCAGTTGGGCGACCAATTTAAGTGTTAGCTCTCTTCTTCCTTATCTTTTCCTTGTAGTCACTCGCAGTAGTTCGTTATCTTCTTATTTTTGCTTTTGCTTGCTATAGTTGTTAGTGCACGTCATCCGCAGGATGAGAAGGATAGGATTGTCATTCGCATGAATGATCTGACCCAAGAGCAGCTTCAGGCGAGTGGATACTTCTGGGTGGATCATGATCGCGCAATCGCACTTGCGACCCTGCAGGATCATGCTTCGCGAATGCTTCACTTCCTGAAGAAGTCGCAATCATGCTTGAAGAATATTTATCAGACGATGTTCCTGCTGGACATCGTTCCATCGAGCCCGCTGGCCCTTCTTGCCAAATTTCAAGACTTGAGTGCAGTCCGCGAGTGTGTACGGCAAAAGTTAGTGGCTGGTGCCAAGGCTGCTCTGTCGCTGGTGCGACTGCACAAGCCGGATGTGGATGTTGCAGCAGTTGCTGCTGGGCCGCCAGCGCCGCCAGTAGGTTCGACTTGGAATATGGTTCCTCACTATCAAGCGGATCGCCCAGCAGAGGAAATCGTCGACTTCTTCGAGGAGCAGACAAACGTTCCTTTGTTGCAACAGTATTTTAGTTTGTATCCTGCACATAGTTGCACCAGACTTGTAAAGTTCATATATATATACTGTGTATAATTGATTGACATTAATGTATATACAGATCTTGTTAGCGTGTATGTTTTTCGAGTGCGTTGCACTATGCGATTCCTTTTCGTTAGTCTGACTTGTGTTTATCTCAGCACCTTGCCAACCTGTCAGATGCGTTGCAACTGGGTTGGTGTTTGTCAAGGGTTCGATTAGTATGTTAGCTACTCAGGATATCGCGTTGGTTCGTAGAATAGATGTGTATAGGGTGGCGCAGCCCCCGAGTGGATAATTTGCAAAAAGTAAAAGGAACACAGAGTTTTGGGGCACTTAGCTTTATTTATTCGCAGGATAGTACGGGATACAATGTGTGGCTAAGTAGCCTTGGCTGAGTAGCCTATTTTATAATGTAAAAATAAAAGACGACTAAGGGTAGAAGCGTCGCAGCTACGTGACGTTCCAGGGGTTGGAGTACGCGACTCCTGTCTCGAAATCTTTGAGGCGATAGGCGCCACTTGGGATCACTTCTGTAATCACGTATGGTCCCTCCTAGGGGGACTCGAGTTTGAGATGCCCTTGCTGTTTCAGTCGCAGGACCAGGTCTCCTTCGACGAAGGACCTAGGGCATAGCCTTCTGCTGTGGTAATTGCGAAGGTTCTACTGGTAGATCCTTGATCTTTCCACGGTGATTTCCCGTGCCTCGTCAAGGAGGTCGGCGGAGTCTTCGAGTGCAAGGGTTGACTCCTGCTCGCTGTAAGCGACCACTCGCGGTGCTTTGTATTGTACCTCTGGGGGTAGCACCGCTTCAGCATCATGCGCCATGAAGAACGGGGTATAGCCCATGGCACTGTTGGGAGTTGTGCGTAGGCTCCAGAGTACCGATTGCAGCTCGTTTGGCCAGCAGCCAACGGCTTGTTCGAGTGGCCTGAGGAGTCGCTCCTTGATGCCGCTGCAGACGAGCCCATTGGCTTTTTCGACCTGACCGTTGGTCTGTGGATGTGCTACGGAGAAATAGCTTACGTTGATTCCCAGATTCTCACAGAATTCTTGGAACTCCTTGGATGTGAAGTTCGTCCCATTGTCCGTGATGATGTTGTGTGGTACTCTGAAGCGATAGACGATGGACTCGAAGAACTTGACTGTGCTGTATCCTGACTGGTTAGTCACTGGCATGGCCTCTATCCACTTAGTGAACTTGTCGACTACGACCAGTAGGTATACGTAGCCTCCTCGTGAGGACTTTGGGAGTTTGCCGACCATGTCGAGTCCCCATTGTGCGAAGGGCCAGGCCAATGGAATTGGCTGGAGCTCCATGCCAGGTGCGTGTGGCTTGTCCGTGAATCGCTGGCAAGCATTGCATTTTTGGACGATGTCCTTGGCGTCACGCATGGCCGTAGGCCAGTAGAATCCAGCTCGTAGAGCTTTGGCGATGAGGGGTGCCCGCAAGTCCCCTCATGGATGTCGAGTAGAACAGCTCTTCCATCGGCATTGGAGACGCATCATTGGAGTACTCCTGTGATGCTACGTTTGTACAGTTCGTCGTTGATAATAGCGAATGCTTTGGATCGCTGCGCAATGTGTTGTGTGTCAGTTGGGTCATCCGGTAGCCTTTTGCTAAGAAGGTATGTGATGTACGGTTGAGTCCAAGATGGCTCGATCATCATGATACTCATTGGTCCTTCGAGTCCTGTGTCAAGCTCCAGGTCGTCGAGTGCCATTGGCTCATTGGGCGGCGCAGCCCCCGAGTCTGTTGTTGCACTTGTTTTCTTCTCTACGGCCTTTGGCTTGATGGAGCGTTCACAGATGCGCTCGAGAAATACCCCAGGTGGTATGGGGGCGCAGGTAGAGCCAATGTTGGCGAGTGCGTCCGCCTCTTCATTGCTTTCGCGGCCTATGTGCCGTAGCTCGCAGCCGTTGAAGTCCCCTTCGAGTGTGTCGTAGAGGTCGTGGTAGGCGATCATATTATCGTTCAGTGCATCGCACTCATGCATTGTCTGGTTGACGACCAGCTTGGAGTCGCCATATATTATGAGCCTCTTGGCGCCGCAGGCTTTTGCCATCCTCATCCCGTGTAGCAGGGCCTCGTATTTAGCTTCATTGTTGGAGACGGTGAACTGCATTCGCAGGATATATTTCAGCTTGTCTCCCTGGGGCGATGTCAGTATGACACTTGCGCCAGCTCCGTACTTTCGCTTGGATCCGTCGATGTGCATTGTCTAGAGGTAGGACATGTTTGGTTTTTCAGGGAGCTGGTTCTCCATCCAGTGCATGAGGAAGTCAGGGAGAACTTGCGACTTGATTGCATCATGTTTTTCATATGTAATGTCTCATGGAGACAGTTTGATTCCCCAAAGCGCGACTCGTTCGGTGGCGTCGGGGTTGTTGAGGATATGCCTAAGCGGGGCGTCGTTGACTACCACGATTGGGTGTTCCTGGAAGTAGTGGCGCAGTCGCCAGGCTATCATGAAGACGCTGTATGCCAGCTTCTGGTAGTACGGGTACCGCTACTTTGTTGGCGTGAGTACCTCGCTGAGGTAGTGGACTGGGCGCTGCACCCCGTGGACCTTGTTTTCCTTGGCTTGTTCTACCACGAGCACCGTGCCGACCACCTGGTTGGTGGCGGAGATGCATAGAAACAGTGGTTCCCTTTCGCGTGGGGTCACAAGTACTGGCGAGATAGACAGTAGGCGCTTGAGGTCTTCGAATGCTTCCTGTGCCTCGTTGGTCCACTCGAACTTGTCAGCTTTGCGGAGGAGTTGGTAGAAGGGCAGTGCCTTTTTGCCCATTCGACTGATGAATCGACTGAGCGTCGTGATTTGCCCAGCCAGCTGCTGGACGCCTCTTATGTTCTTCGGCTTCTCCATGGCCAGTATGGCTTTTATTTTCTTCGGGTTCGCCTCGATCCCTCTCGCGGAGATTAGGTACCCAAGTAGTTGCCTAGATGATACGCTGAAGGCGCACTTGTCCGGATTGAGCTTGATCCGATAGCGGTCGAGGTTGGCGAAGGTTTCGCGCAAATCGTAGATTAGTGAAGCTTCCGCTTTGTTCTTGATTATGATGTCGTCAACATAGACTTGGATGTTGCGACCAAGTTGGTTCTTGAGGCAATCCTGCATGCACCGCTGGTAGGTGGCTCCTGCGTTTTTTTGCCTGAAGGGCATTGTGTCGTAGCAGAACACACTAAAAGGCGTTGTAAACGCCATTTTCTCTTGATCTTCCTCCTTCATTTGAATCTGATTGTAGCCTGTGTAGGCATCGAGGAAGCAGAGGCGCTCACATCCCGCGATGGAGTCGATGATCTGGTCGATTCGTGGCAGCGGGAAGTGGTCCTTCGGGCAGTGCTTATTCAGAGAGGTGAAATCCATGCACATTCGTAGGATATCCGTGTCCTTTTTTGGTACTACCACCGTGTTGGCGAGCCAAGTGCTTTCCTTGATCTCGCGTATGAATTTGGCATCGAGGAGTCTGTTGATCTCCATTCCGACTGCTTTTGCTCTTGGTTCAGACAGTCGCCGAATTGTTTGTTTGACTGGCCTTGCGTCTGGGTTGACATTGAGTGCGTGCTCGGCGAATTCCCTAGGAACTCCTGTCATGTCCGCTGGACACCAGGCAAAGATTTCCCAGTGCTCACGGAGGAATTTGACGAGCGCGAGTTCCTATGCGGGACTCAAGTTGTTGGCGATGAGGGCCGTTTTAGTGGGATCCGATGGGTGGACCTGAACTTTCTTCATGTGCACCGATGAGTCGAAGGACAGGTCGGGTGAACTTGGCCGGCTCAGGGGAGGCAGACTGTTGTCTGTCGACTCCTTCAATTTTGCGAGTTCCTCCTGCATGCCGAAGGACTGGGAAATTCGGTTGAACTCCCTATCACAACTGTCAAACCTCTCGAAGCTCTCGTTGATTGTGATGACGCTGTTAGGGCCTGGCATTTTCATCTGCAGATAGGCGTAGTGTGGTACTGCCATGAACCTAGCGAATGCGACACGTTCGAGGATGCAGTGGTACTATGAGGGCCAGTCAACAACTTCGAAGTCGATGCGCTCGCGTCGAAAGTTTTTTGGTGTGCCAAAGATGATGTCGAGGTTGATTTTACCAAGGGGATATACGCCCTTGCCTGCGACTATGCCGTGGAATGTTGTGTCCGAAGCCTCTAGGCAGGTCAAAGGGATCCTCATTGCTCGCAAGGTACTGATGACCCACAAGTATAGGGGGTGTATCACAATATTTTCGAGGGAAGTGAAACCCAATTTATTGATTCGACACAAGGGGAGCCAAAGAATATTTATAAGCCTTAACAACTGAGTTGTCAATTCAGTTGCACCTGGAAACAATCTTGCTCACAACAGTTTATCAGTACCAACAGTTTTGTAGTAGGAATAGCAAAGTAACAGCAGTAGTAAAGTAAAGACAGCAGTAACAATAGCAGTAAACAGTGGGATTCAAGTGTGGTAGGCATAGGGATGGATGGACGGGCGTTGCATGGACAAGACAATTCACATATCAATCAGAACATAGGGAAATTGCAGATAAATAAGATAAAGCATCCAAGTACTAGATAATCCTAGGCATGTGTTCCATATATAGTCATACGTGCTCGCAATGAGAACTTGCACAACATCTTTTGTCCTGCCAGCCCATTTGCAGCGGGCCCTCTAGGGAACTACTGGCAATTAAGGTGCTCCTTTTAATAGAGCATCGTAGCAAAGCATTAACACTCCGTGAACACATGTGATCCTCACATCAGAGCCATTCCCTTCCGGTTATCCCGATTTCTGTCACTTCGGGGCCATAGGTTCCGGACAACAACGTGTGTATACAACTTGCAGATAAGACCAAAAACATACTATCATAATGAATCAATAACATGTTCAGATCTGAAATCATGGCACTCGGGCCCTAGTGACAAGCATTAAGCACAACAAGTCGCAACAAAGTCATAAAGCACTAATAAAAGATACTAGGCACCATGTCCTAACAATCTGATGCCATTACATGAACGATCTCATCCAATCCCTACCATCCCCATAGCCTACATCGGGGGATTACTCACTCATAGATGGGGAAACATGGATGGTCGATGGAGAAGCGATGGTGATGATGATGATGGCGATGATCTCCTCCAATTCCTAGTCCCGACAGGGTGCCAGAACGGAGTTTCTAGTGCTGTTTCGTGGAATCTGGTGGTGGCGGCGGAGCGGAACTCCTTCTGAAAAACGTCAAACCCCCCAGAGTTTTTAGGTCAGAAGGCTTCTTATAGGCGAAGAGGGAGACCGAGGGGGTGCCTGCGGCCACCACACCATGCCCTGGCACGGCCAGGCCTAGCCCACTCCTGGGGGGAGTGTGGCCAGCCCCTGGCCCTCCCCCGTCTCGTATTCTGGCTACTGGAGTCTTCTGGAAAAATAGGCACTTTGGCTTTTGTCCCGTCCAATTCTGAGAATATTCATTTTCTGACTTTCCTGGAACCAAAAACAGCAGAAAACAGGCAGCTAGCACTGTGGCTCTTGTTAATAGGTTAGTCCAAGAAATCATATGAAAAGTACTCCAAAGTGTGGACAAAACACAAGAAAGTAGATAAAACCAAGCATGGAGCATCAAAAATTATAGATACATTTGCAATGTATTAGGTACTTGCGAACATAAGGTTGATGCCGCTTCCGCCCTCCATGAAGACGCGGCTCATGTCGAAGCCTCCGATTTGCGCCTCGAGTACGAGGGGACAGTGGCCTGGACGAGGTACTTGGCGCAGATGGTTGCGCTTGTCAAAGGTGATGCAGGAGTCACTTCCACTGAGGTACTCAGTGGTGGATGGTGGTGAGTTTGTCGCCAGATTCACTTGGCGAGTGATGGCCTTTTGCACCAAATTAGAGGGGCGGCCTTTTTGGATCATCATGGTACCCATGGCTCGTGGGTACGGTTCGCCTCCATGGTGCTGGTCCAGCGCAACTGCGTTTGGTGGTGGTCCGGGTGGTGGTGGAGGAGCTCCATGTGCTATAGCGCCTGGGGCGGCTCCGTAGCCCCTGTTGACTGCGTCGCGATTCATCCGAGCCAGACCTTCATGAAGTTTGAGGAACTCGCGACAGTCCTTGAGGAGGTGGATGGATTTCTTTTTGCCGTCATGCTTGTCGATATAGAAGTGCATGGTGCATGGCCCGGACAGCTTGTCTTTGATGGATGTTGCGGGTGTCTCGTCGCGAGTGTGGCGCTGCCATACTTGCGTGGTTTTCCAGGAGTCGTGGTGTCCACTGTTGCGGTAGCCGTTGTTGTGGTTATCGTCGCGTCTGTCTGCGTAGCCGGCTGCGACCATGTTGACGTCGTCGCGGTCATCATAGATGCACATTCGACATTTGCTTCGGCGATCGCGTCTGCGCTCGAGTTCTGCTTCATCGTCGGACTGAACACAATTTTTCACCGAATCTTCTCCATCTTCCCACCGATTCGCGATTTCCATCAGGTGGTCAATGGTTTTGGGCTTCGAGCGGCTCAGCTCCTCTCTGAGCTCTATTTGGCGAACGCCGCCGTTGAATGTGTCAATTGCGCGATCTTCCGAGATATTTTCTGCGGAATTCTTGATGATGGACCACCTCTGGATGTACGAGCATAGCGATTCGCCCGACCTTTGCTGGCAGCACCTCAATTCTTCGATTGACGCGCGCCTTTTGTAGGTGCCCTTGAAGTTGTTCACAAAGCTGTAGACCAGCTCTTCCCAACTGCGAATGGATCCGCGTGGGAGGTTGTTGAGCCATGCCCGGGCGGCGCCCTATAGCTGTAGCTGCAGGCATTGCATGGTCGTTCTTTGACTCTCGCCGTGGAGCCTGGCAGAGGAGATATGGTCCTCTAACCAGATTTCCAGGTCCTGCAGACCGTCAAACTTTGGGTTCTCTGATGGGAGCTTAAACCCCTTGGGCATTCGCTTTTGCCTGATGGCTCTGCTGAAGCATCTAGCGCCACAGAGCTCCACATATTCGTCTTTTGAGTCAGTCGATCGGGCACGTCGCGCCCTTGATTTGTCGATCTTGCGCTGCGTGATGTCATCACGCACGTCGTAGTCATGGTCGTGTCGCCATGAGCGGCGGCGTCGAGACAGGTCGTGACTGTCGTCGCTGGATGAGGGCGAGGAATAGCGTTTTGCCAGAGCCTTGCCTTTCTTCGGCTCTGGTGTCGGCTCTTTGTCGAGAGCGGCTTCGATTAACCCCAAGCCTGCGATCATAGATCGGTGCATGGCAGCTCGAGGGTCTCCAGCTGGCGGCTGGTTGTTGAGGAGATACATGGTGGCCATTGTTACCGCGGTTTGCGGCGTTTTTGGAAGCACGTTGCCACGCGTATCTACCGTCATGGAGCCGAATTCGAGGACCTTTGCGGCTTCTACATGCTCTTGTTCGGTGAGGTGGGCCAGTCGAGATCGCCTCTTGTTACTGATGTACTCGTTGCACTTGGAGGAGGATCCTTCGTGGGAGGAGAGCCCAGCTCGTCGGAGGCTCGACTCATCTGCCGCCTTTTTACGTGCCTCGAGTTGCGCGATTGTTTGCAGTTGGCGTTTGTATTCTTCTTTCAGAAAATGGTAGCCCATCAACAGTTCTTGCGGGGAGCCGAAAGGCAGAGGGTGGCCTCATAGGGCTTCTCGGCAGCGGGCCCACTTGAGATTGTTGAGCCTGATCATGATGCGTTCGCCGGTTTGCTCATTCACCATGGTGGGGGGTTCGGCTGCCCCTCCATTATTGACGGGGGCGTCATTGGTAGGGTCGCCGTTGGGTGGTCCGCCATTAGGTATGCCGCTGTTTGGCGGGTCGGTTCCATTGCCACTGTTTCCCGTGTTGTCGCGATTGGTGGAGGAGTCGCCCATGTTGATGACGGTGCACATAAAGTGGTTGGGGAAGCTGCTGCTCCCACAACTTTCAGATCCGGAACCGTAGGCTCCATCTTCAGTTGCCAGATCGCCCAGATCAGATTCGCGACTATTGTCGCTTACCGTATTCTCGACAGTTGTCGAGGCATTGAGCTCACTGAGGGTGCCGATCGGCGGAGGGAACCACGATGCTGGAGCAATTGATGGTGTTGTCGGCTGGTCAGGCATGCGAAGCGTGCCCATCTGACCAACTTGGAAGCGGAAGCTCCCGATCGCCAGGCTAATTCCGTCGCCCACAGACTCGAAAGTCGGGCGAGTGGTCGACGTGTGGAAGGTGAAGTCGAACGCGCCGAAGAGTTGGCGAATCTCCGCTGTTGCGGAGTTGTAGATCGCAGTTGATGGGGATGAAGAAGCCGCAACATCAGCACTCCCTATTCCCACAGACGGCGCCAATTGACGAGGGTTTAACTCATCAATTCCCATTGTTATGGACTTGGGTTTTGGAGAAGAAGGGAGCGCTGGAAGCATCAATCGGCTAGCAAACAAGCACACTGGGGACTCGAAGATTTACCCAGGTTCAGGCCTCGTAGAGGTCCCTACTCTTGCTTGTCTGCTCGTGGAATTAACAGAGGAATCGAAGATTACAATGGTGCACAGATGCAATCTGGCGAGGGTTGTGGAAACTAGGGTTGCATGTGTCCTCCTCGCCACCCCCTCCTAGCCTTTATATAGATAGGCTAGGTCTCGGGTAGCAGGTCGAGTCGGTTACAGGTTAGGGTTTTCCCCTTTGAACTTTCTATCTTTAGCTTCTTCTTGTTCCTTAAGCAATCGAGAGTCCGTAGGTTACTCAAGTTCTCTATTTGGGCCTTGGCGACACCGTGGGCTTCCGCTGTATTCAGGCCGTATATACCAAGCTCGAGTACATGTAGGGTATACCCATGTCAATAGGTTTTTTAATTTTCTCTTCAAACACTTCATGTCCTAACTCAAGATAAATACTATAAAGCTCTCTAATTTTTTTGTCGTTTTCCATTAAGCCTAACTAGTGAAAACAAGAAACAAAAATACAAAATTGCAGAATCTAAAGGCAATAACTTCAAGCACTCACACCGGAGGATGTGAGTACCTTTTACCTTAACTCCCCGGCAACGGCGCCAGAAAATAGCTTGATGTCTACGCACTTCTATTCTTGTATACAGTTGTTGGGCCTCCAAGTGCAGAGGTTTGTAGAACAGCAGCAAGTTTCCCTTAAGTGGATCACCCAAGGTTTATCGAACTCAGGGAGGAAGTGGTCAAAGGTATCCCTCTCAAGCAACCCTGCAATCAAGATACAAGAAGTCTCTTGTGTCCCCAACACACCCAATACACTTGTCAGGTGTATAGGTGCACTAGTTTGGCGAAGAGATAGTGAAATACAAGTGGTATGGATATAAGACAACGATGCCAGAAAAGAGCTTGACGGGAGGAAAAGACTAAAGGCAAAAAGATGGAAGCAAGCAAACAAGTAACAGATCTAGTTGCAAACGGTGTTTCAATGTTTAGAAACAAGGCCTAGGGATCATACTTTCGCTAGTGAACACTCTCATATAAATATCTTCTCTTCATGATACTACTCTGAACTACTCTCCGGTTGGGCACTCTAATCCATGGTAGGGCTATAACAGCACTCCTCAAAGTCTGCTTTCCCCATCTAGATAACCCCTCACTACCACCTTGAGTGCTAGATGGTTCCAACAAACACCACAATTTCATAGAGACATCCAATTCCAAATATAACTCATAACAAGTATTTGTAATCTCTAGCCTAAGTGCCACCATGGTGTGTATGCTATCACTTTCACACACGTGGGGAGAGCCAGAGATCTATTAGACCACTTGAGTAGCAAGGTAGATCTACTTGATTACAAAGCTCATGATCACAATATGATCATGCATAGAGAGAGATGAACACATAGCTACCGGTAGAACCCTTAGCCTCGAGAGAAAACTACTCCCTCCTTATCATGGGAATTAGTAACGACGATGGAGATGGTGGTGAAGATCGATGGAGATGGCTCCGGGGGCATTTTCCCGTCCCGGCAGGGTGTCGGAATAGAGACTTTTTGTCCCCCGAATCTCCCCTTCGGTGGCAATGGTGCTGCGGAACTTTTCGTGGCTGGAGGCCAGATTTTTTTAGGGTTTTCTCATCGGGAGGCTTCTTATAGGCGAAGGGGCGATGTCAGAGGATGGACCAGGGGCCCACACCACCTGGTGGCACGGCCAGGGGTACCCACGCCACCACATGGTGTGGCCAGCCCCTAGCCCCTCTCCGTCTCGTCTTTTGGCTCCGTGAGTCTTCCGGTAAAATATTGACACTACTAGGAAACAACTTATCAGTGGCGCACCTTTTTTCACTATCCGTGGCGCATATCTTAGTCACCACTGATACCTCACCACTGATAACTATCTTCTGTGGCGCATTTCAAAATGCGCCACAGAAGTCTCAAACTTCAGTGGCACATATGGCTAATATGCGCCACAGAAGTTTTTTTCCAAAATTCGCAAAAAAAGGCGGGCTAGATCTCAAACTTCTGTGGCGCATATGGCCAATATGCACCACAGAAGTTTTTTTCAAATTTCAAAAAAAAACGGGCCAGATCTGGCCGGAGGTGGGGGGTCGCCGGAGGTGGATCAGATGTGATGGCCGGAGGATAAGGAGGCCATCGGAGGTGGTCAGAGTAGTAGGAGGAGGAGGCTGCTGTCGGAGGTGGAGGAAGGGCTCGCCGGAGATGGTTGGAGGAGGTCGCCGGAGATGGTGGTGGTGGTGGAGGAGGAGGAGGAGGAGGTCACCGGTGGTGTTGGAGGTCGCCGGAGGAGGAGGTCATCTAGGTGGAGGAGGTCACCGAGGTAGCCATGGCCGGAGGTGGATGTCGCCGGAGAGTGGAGGAGAAGGGGAGAAGTATGGAGGGGAGGAGAAGTGGAGGGAGAAGTATGGAGGGGAGAAGTATGGAGGGGAGTAGAAGTGGAGAAGGGGAAAAGAAGGAGAAGAAGTGGAGGAATATAAGGAGAAGGGGCACCGGCGGGATTCAATTTTCGAATCCCGCCCAAGGCTTCTATGGCGCATATGGGGGAAATGCGCCACAGAGGTTTCTCCCCTTTTTTTATTTTTTTGCAGGAAAAAATCTTCTGTCTGCCATAACTTTTTACTCTTTTGGAATTTGGGGAATCTACAAAATCTTCAATAGCTTCAAGCAGTTGAAATCGAGTAGAAAATTTTGAGACGATCATTTTGATAGGTTAAAGATTTTTTTCCGACATCGTATGCAAAAGTTATAGCCGTTTTACCGTGCCATGACCTATTTTTGCAAAATACATCGAAATTCATGTTTTTCAATTTTGTCTAGATCTATACCCTAAAATCTAACTATAACTTAAAGGAATTATTTTTTTGAAGTTTCTATCATTTTTGTTTATTTTTTATAAAACTAAAAAGGCGATCCACGGGGGGGAGGGATCTGTTTTTCCCTCCTATATGCTTGTTCTGTGGCGCATACACCTATATGCGCCACAGAAACATCACTTTCTGTGGTGCATATGGACATATGCGTCACAGAAGTTTCTCCCCCTTTTTTTGCTGCTTGGTCCTATTAACCTTCTATGGCGCATACGTCTATATGTGCCACAGAAGTTTAACACTTCATTGGCGCACACGAAAATATGCGCCAAAGAAATATGGACTTCTGTGGCGTATATTGGTTTCGTACGCCACTGAAGTGCCAAACTTCTATGGCGCATTTTTTCTAGTGTGCCACTAATATATATCTGTGGTGCATAGTTTTACATATGCGCTACTGAATATCTTGTCTATCTATAAGCTGTTTCCTAGTAGTGTGACTTTGGCTTTTGTCCGGTCCAATCTCGAGAATATTCATTTTCTAGCTTTTTTGGAACCAAAAACAGTAGAAAACAGGCAACTGACACTGTGGCATCTTGTTAATAGGTTAGTTCCAAAAATGTGTAAAAATACTCCAAAGTATGGACAAAACATAAGAAAGTAGATATAAAACAAGCATGGAACATCAAAAATTATAGATACGTTTGCAACGTATCAGTGGTGCACACTAAGGGAGAACACAATCATTGGTATTTTAGTAGGGATCATCTGATTAGGCTACCGTCGAGTATCTAATACTAGCACACAATAAGATATACAAACAATAACATTGAATGTAAATGCAATGTGATATGGTCCTTCACATCGTGATCTCCATCTGGCATCACCGGATTCTGGCACCAGGGTTCCGGCGCCGTAGACACCAGGGTACCGGTGTCTTTCCGGTGTGGTAGTACGTCACCTCCGTGACTATCTACTACTTCGTAACATAAGGTAATCATTTTACCTTTGCCACAACCATATCACAAAGCAACGCCCCCCTACAAAAAAAAGTTAGACCCCTCTACTTTATATTTGCATGTTTTACGTGGCTAAATGGGCTTTCGCACAAGAACCATTCTTACCTATGAACTTTCACCACAACGTTGGTCAAGTAGTTGTCTATACTATACCCCTTTCAGGGCCCTCCGTTGAAAATGGCATACCAATTAATGTGAGAGAGACAGACACCCCCCAAAGCCACTTTATACGGTACAAGCCATATGTCAAGCATGGACTAGTCTCCCAAATGAACGCGTAAAGTTGGTTGGGGGCCGCTTCATCAAGCATTACTACGGTATACACAAGTACACGTGGGAGGGTAACAACTAAAATATCAACACCCACATGCTACATCTCGTGTGTTCTACCCGTACTAGCATTACTACGCATAGATCTAGCTCTGAAACCACTGTATGGGTTCGCGTATGAAAACAATAAAAGTTTACCCTACGCCCCTAAACCCCTGATGTTGCCAGGACCTACCTATTAGTAATATAGTAACGGGAGGGGATTTTCGCAAACTTACCCTTGAATACCAAAAAGCGTTGTCAACGCTCAGGAGAGTGTGGTTGATGTAGACGATCTGAAGCCGACCTCAAGGTCGTGTTGAAGTCTCTGTGTTCCTGCGGCTCCAACGACTCCTAGTAACCCAAGTGTGACACCTCATGGGGAGTTACACACGTCCGGTGCCTGGCGATGACTCCCGCTTCCCCGATCCAGCAGCAGTTGTGGAAGTAGAGCTCCTGGATCCGAATCCCGCAGCGCGACAACGCTCCACGGTGAAGATGTATCTCGTTCGCATAGTCCGAACTTCGTACCACGGTCATGGGAGAGAGAGAGAGAGAGAGAGAGAGAGAGAGAGAGAGAGAGAGAGAGAGAGAAATAGCAATTAGAGGTCTCCCCAAAAGTGAGAAAACCTTTATTGAATATTGTGTGTATTTTTCTGGTCAAAATACCCCAATATTTTGTTGGGTCCGCAGCATAGAAAACAAAAAAATTCCTACGGTGTGAACTACATGCCAAGATCTATATACTAGGTACAAAGAAACGGGTGGACATACATCCATGGAGAACTTACCCTCGAAGACAACGAGCTTTGTTAACGAGTAGGAACTCGTGGTTGATGTAGTCATACACTTGCCGATCTCAAGATCGTGAGGAAGTCCGAGCGCCGCAACTCAGCAACGCATCCGCACTCGCACACATGTTCAAGCCACCGGAAAACCTCCACCTCCTCGCTCCAACGATCCAGCGGAAGCAGTTACTCCTTCCAGACGAAATTCCACCGGGAACATGTATCTCGCTAATCCAAGACCATGGGGGAATAATTCTAGAGGGGGAGAGAGATCCTTCACAAGGAGGTGTGAGGATGAAGGAGGGAATGGGTGGCCTTTTATAGGAGGAGGGGGTGCCCACTCTCTCCATGGCCGGCGCATGGGGGGGTGACCCCTCACCTCCCCCATTCATGTGGTGGTAACTCCTCCACATTAAAATGCCTCTTCACATTCCCTTTTAAAGTCTCCACTTTAAATGCATTAAGTTTCTCCAAATTTAATGCTCTCTCATTTAATAAAACTCTTTTATTAAATTTATTCAGAATTTTGTTAATTACTTTAATTAACAAACATTCACATATAGCCCCTTGCAATATTTCAATATCACATGCAGAACCACCTTCTGCAATTTCACCCGAAACAATTTTCGGTTTCTATTGAAACAATTCCTGCGCTTTGCAATTCTTTAAATCTGAAACATATGTGCTCCAAAATGGTGTTCGTAACTCTTAAGTGTGCCACCCTATGGTTCGCGAATAATGCAGACATGATCGAGACCCTTTCCGATCAATAATCAGCATGGACCTGGAGATCCGTACTGACTCCTACACATTCAATGATGACTCCTGTGATCGTGAGAACCTTTAACGCTTGTAACTAAATCCCTTTGTCTCTCGATATATTACATATCCGAGATTCGATCATCGGTATCTCCATACCTAGTTTGATCTCATTACCGACATGCACTCTTTTCTCGTTCCCATGATATAACATTCTAGTGATCACATCACTTGCTTGCAAGCTATCCTAATGTGGTATCACCGAGAGGGCCCAGAGTATATCTATCCATCATCTGGATTGACAAATTCCACTCTTGATCCATGAGCCTCAACATAACACCTTCGTAGCACTGAACCCATCTTTATAGTCACCCTGTTACGGTGTGACGTTTGATGTTATCAAGATACTCTTCCGGTGTTAGCAATTAACATGATCTCATGGTCTAAGGATAAAGATTACTTTGTATGATGTTATAGCAATAGAAACATAATGACTTGATTGTAATGCTATACTTCAGATGAATGTTCATCACATCAGTCCACCAATGGTGTGACCTTGTTATTAACAACATCCAATGTCCATGATCAGGAAACCTTGATCATCCTGTTAATCAACAAGCTAGTCTATAAGAGAGGCATGAGTAGGAACCATTTTTGTTTATTAAACACACATGTATTGATGTTTCCTATCAATACAATTATAGCATGCAAAATAAACATCTATCATATACAAGGAATACATAATAACAACTTTATTATTGCCTCTCAGGGCATATTTCCTTCAGTCTCCCACTTGCACTAGAGACAATAATCTAGTTCACATAGTGATAAATCTAACACCCATGGAGTTCTGGTGTTGATCATGTTTTGCCCTAGGGAGTACTTTAGTCAACGGATCTGCTACATTCAGGTCCGTGTGTACTTTACAAATCTTTATATCTCCATCCTTGACATGCTCGCGGATGGAGTGAAACCGGTGCTTAATATGCTTGGAATTCTTGTGAGACCTTGGTTCCTTGGCGTTGGCTATGGCTCCATTGTTGTCACAATAGATCACCATCGGGTCCAACGCACTGGGAACCACACCCAGTTCCATTATGAACTCCTTCATCCAAACCGCTTCCTGCGCTGCTTCTGAAGCAGCAACATATTCCGCCTCCGTCGTTGATCCAGCTACCACAGGTTGTTAGGAGCTCCTCCAACTAACTGCTGCTCCGTTCAAGAGAAATACGTATCCGGATTGAGACTTAGAGTCATCCGGATCAGTGTCAAAGCTAGCATCGACATAACACTTAGCGACCAGCTCTTCTTCACCTCCGTATACAAGAAACATATCCTTAGTTCTTCTCAAGTACTTAAGGATATTCTTGACCTCTATCCAGTGTTCCGAACCTGGATCAGATTGGTACCTACTATTCAAATTAATAGCATGTGCCACATCCAGTCTTATACATAGCATGGCATACATTATAGAGCCTATGGCTGAGGCATAGGGGATCTTATCCATCATCTCTCTTTCTTCTGCCATAGCTGGACTTTGAGTCTTACTCAATGTCTTGCCTTGCAACATAGGTAAGAACCCCTTCTTACTTCCGTCCATATTAAACTTCTTTAATATCTTATCAAGGTATGTACTCTGCGATAGCCCAATTAGGCGTCTTGATCTATCTCTATAGATTTTAATGCCTAATATATATGAAGCTTCACCAAGGTCCTCCATCAAAAATTTGTTGTTTAGATAACTTTTAAAAGATCTAAATCATTTCCAATCAATAATATGCCATCCACATATAATATCAGAAATGCCACATTGCTCCCACTCACTTTCTTGTAAATACAAGCCTCTCCATAAGTTTGGACAAATCCAAACTCTTTGATCACCTCATCAAAGCGGAGATTCCAACTCCGGGATGCTTGCTTCAGTCCATAGATGGATCGCTGAAGTTTGCACACCTTATCAGCATCCTTAGGATCGACAAAACCCTTAGGTTGTATCATATACAACTCTTCTTCAATATTACCATTGAGGAACACAGTTTTGACATCCATCTGCCATATTTCATAATCGAAATATGCAGCAATTGCTAACATAATCCTAACCGACTTAAGCATCGCTACGGGAGAGAATGTCTCATCGTAGTCAACTCCTTGAATTTGTCGAAACCCCTTTGCGACAAGTCGAGCCTTATAGATGGTCACGTTACCATCAGCATCAGTTTTCCTGTTGAAAATCCATTTATTCTCAATGTCCTTTCGGTCGTGAGGTAAGTCCACCAAGGTCCAAACCTGGTTTTCGTACATGGATTCCATCTCGGATTTCATGGCTTCTAGCCATTTGTTGGAATCCGGGGTCATCATCGCTTCTTCATACGTCGCAGGGTCATCTATTTCATCAGTCATGAAATTCATAACAAGATTGCGTCTGATTCGGGGCTGCGTGTGTCTGCTTGACCTGCGAGGTTCGGTAGTGTCCTCTTCGGAGTTTCATGATCAATATCATTAGCTCTCTCTTCATTAGGTGAAGTCAACTCGAAAAAACTTACGGAGCTGCGCTACTCGCCATTTCATGAAGAGAAGGTTCAATAACCTCTTGAGTTCTACCTTCCGACTCACACCTTTCGCGAGAAACTCCTTCTCAAGAAAGGATCCATTCTTAAACAAAGACCTTGCCCTCGGATCTGTGATAGAAGGTATACCCAATCGTTTCCTTAGGGTATCCTATGAAGGCGCATTTTTCGCTTTGGGTTCGAGTTTATCCGGTTGAAGTTTCTTCACATAAACATCGCATCCCCAAACTTTAGAAATGACAGCTTAGGTTTGTTTCCAAACCATAATTCATCTGTGTCTTTTCAGCGGATTTAGATGGTGCCCTATTTAAAGTGAATGCAGCGGTTTCGATTGCATAACCCCAAAATAGCGATGGCAAGTCAATCAGAGACATCATAGATCGAACCATATCCAATAAAGTACGATTACGACGTTCGACACACCATTACGTTGTGGTGTTCGTGGCGTGAGTTGTGAAACTATTCCACAGTCTTTCATATGTGTGCTAAACTCGTAACTAAGATACTCTCCTCCACGGTCGGACCGCGGAAATTTGATCTTTCTGTTACGATGATTTTCCACTTCATTCTGAAATTCTTTGAACTTTTCAAAAGTTTCAGACTTGTGTTTCATCAAATAGATATACCCATATCTACTCAAAGCATCCGTGAAAGTAACAAAATAACGATATCCACCTCGCGCCGACACACTCATTGGTCCACACACATCAGTATGTATGATTTCCAATAGATCTGTCGCCCGTTCCATTGAACTGGAAAACGGCGTTCTAGTCATCTTGCCCATAAGTCATGGCTCACATGTATCAAATGATTCAAAATCAAGTGATTCCAAAAGTCCATCAGAATGGAGTTTATTCATGCGTTTAACGCCAATATGACCTAGACGGCAGTGCCACATATATGTAGATATATCATTATAAAGTTTAATCCTTTTAGCATCAACATTATGAATATGCGTAATACTACTATCGAGATCCAACAGAAATAAACCATTCAACACAGGTGCATGACCATAAAAGATATTATTCATATAAATTGAACAACCATTGTTTTCAGACTTAAATGAATAACCACTTTGCATCAAACACGATCCGGATACAATGTTCATGCTCGGTCAGGCGCAAATAACAATTATTTAGGTTTATAACTAATCCCGATGGCATATGGAGAGGCAGCGTTCAACGGCGATCACATCAACTCTTGATCCATTGCCGACCGCGCCGTGACCTCATCCCTTGCTAGTTGTCGCTTGTTACGCACCCCTGAACCGAGTTACATATATTAGCAACCGATCCGGTATCAAATACCAGTGCTCTGTGAGTACTAGTCAAGTACACATCAATAACATGTATATCACATATACCTTTGTTTGCCTTGCGGACTTCTTGTCCGCCAAATACTTGGGGCGATTCGCTTCAATGGCGATCCTTGCAATAGTAGCACTTTTCGGTGTCGGACTTAGGGCCAGCTCGGGGTTTCTTTTCGGGCGTGGCAGACTTGCCACCCTTCTTTCCCTTGTGCTTGCCTTTCTTGTCCTTCTTGAAACCGGTGGTCCTATTGATCATCAACACTTGATGTTCTTTCCTAATCTCCACTTCCGGTCTTAAGCATTGTGAAGCTCGGGAAGAGACTTCTTCATGCCCTGCATATTATAGTTCATCACGAAGCTCTTGTAGCTAGGTGGCAGAGATTGGAGAACACGATGTATGCCTAAGTCAATGGGAATCGTTATTCCCAAGGACACAAGCTTATTGGCGTACCCAGACATTTTGATGCGTGCTCACTAGCAGACTGTTTTCCTCCATCATGCAGCTAAAGAACTTTTACGTAGCATTATAACTCTCTCTGACAGCATGGGTATCGAAAATCATTTTCAATTCTCCCATGGTATCAAAGGCATTGCCATTTTAAAGCGCTTTGAAGTTTTGGCTCTAGCCCATACAATATGCCGCAATGAACTAAGTTGTGGTCCTCCTGACGAGTTATATAGACGTTCTTTTCCTCGTCGGGGGCATCAGGAGCTGGTGGGGGCCTAGCGTCGCATCAAGCACATATTGCTTTTGTGCAGCAGTGAGGAGAATCCTCAAATTCATAGCTCAGTTTGTGAAGTTGCTACCATTCGCAGCAAGTTTCTCTTTCTCCATGAACACATTGAAATTAAAAGCAGGTGGTGCCATCTACAACAGAATTTGTAAAGTATATTTAGACTAAGTTTATGATAGATTGAGTTCAACTAATCCAAATTACTAATGAACTCCCACTCAAAAACGACATCCCTCGTGTCCTTTTGGTGATTACATGAACCAAATCCACTACACCAAGTCCGATCATCACGTGAGTCGGTGTAGCTTCAAAGGCGAGCATCTATATGGGTGTCATATCAACTATATGACTCATGCTTAACCTTTCGGTCCGTGTTCCGAGGCCATGTCTGTACATGCTAGACTCGTCAAGTAAGAACCTTAGTATTTGCGTGTGTAAAACTGTCTTACACCCGTTGTATGAAAGCGTAGAGTTGAGAACACCCGATCATCACGTGATGCCTCAAAACACGATCCACAAAACGGTGCATACTTAAGGAAGAACACATTTTATCTTGATATCTAAATGAGGGATCATCTTATAATACTACCAAACGCGCCAAACTAGCAATATAAGATGCTAACATCTAATGTGTGAAGTGAGGTGATATGCTCCATGCATTTGATCTCTATCATTTGCATCATGGTATGATCTCTATCATTCCTTTGTGTGTAAGGCCAAGGTCTATGGAACTTACACGTTAAGTGAGTTGTAAGAGTATCTATTATACATCTACTTACAACAATACCATATCAAAACACTAGCCCGAGCGATCTAAACTAGACGCCTCTAATTTATCAATTGCAAGTTTTACGTGGCTTAGGGCTTTCGGAGATAGAACATGTCTAACCTACGAACATGAACCACAACAAGGATAACTAAGTTATTAGCAACTCGTTGTAAATCAGATATTGACTATAGTAGGAGGCAGGACACCCAGACCACTTATGCAAAACAAGTTGCATGTCGATCGTGGAACCGGTCTCATGTCATGCGATGACATGTAAGGTTGGTCCAGGCTGCTTCATCCCACTATGCCACCAATATCCAAAGTACATAGAAGATGCAATAACATGATCATCATCGCCCACATATAAACATATGTGTACTACCCGTGCAAAGCACCTACGCGTAGATCAGGCTCGATACCCTTTGTTGGGTCCGCACATAGAAAACAAAAATTTCCTACGGTGTGAACTACCGCCAAGATCTATCTACTAGGTACAAAAGCAACGGTGGGCGTACATCCATGGAGAACTTACCCTCGAAGACAACGAGCTTTGTTAGCAGTAGGAACTTCGTGGTTGATGTAGTCGTACACTTGCCGATCTCAAGATCGTGAGGAAGTCCGGCGCGCCAACTCAGCGCGCATCACTTTTCGCACACTACGTTCAAGCCACGGACAACCTCCACCTCCTCGCTCCAGCGATCCAGCGAGCAACAACTCCTTCAGAAATGCCACAGGAACATGTATCTCGCTAATCCGAGACCATGGGGGAATAATTCTAGAGGGGGAGAGAGATCTTTCACAAGGAGGTGTGAGGATGAAGGAGGGAATGGGTGGCCTTTTATAGGAGGAGGGGGGTGCCCCCTCTCTCCATGGCCGGCGCATGGGGGGTGACCCCTCACCTCCCCCATTCATGTGGTGGTAACTCCTCCACATTAAAATGCCTCTTCACATTCCCTTTTAAAGTCTCCACTTTAAATGCATTAAGTTTCTCCAAATTTAATGCTCTCTCATTTAATAAAACTCTTTTATTAAATTTATTCAGAATTTTGTTAATTACTTTAATTAACAAACATTCACATATAGCCCCTTGCAATATTTCAATATCACATGCAGAACCACATTCTGCAATTTCACCCAAGACAATTTCCGGTTTCTATTGAAACAATTCCTACGCTTTGCAATTCTTTCGTCTGAAACATATGTGCTCCAAAATGGTATCTAGTAACTCTTAAGTGTGTCACCCTACGGTTCGCGAATAATGCAGACATGATCGAGACCCTTCTCCGATCAATAATCAGCAGCGGGACCTGGAGATCCGTACTGACTCCTACACATTCAACGATGACTCCTGTGATCGTGAGAACCTTTAACGCTTGTAACTAAATCCCTTTGTCTCTCGATATATTACATGTCCGAGATTCGATCATCGGTATCTCCATACCTAGTTTGATCTCGTTACCGACATGCACTCTTTTCTCGTTCCCATGATATAACATTCTAGTGATCACATCACTTGCTTGCAAGATATCCTAATGTGATATCACTAAGAGGGCCTAGAGTATATCTATTCGTCATCTGGATTGACAAATTCCACTCTTGATCCATGAGCCTCAACATAACACCTTCGTAGCACTGAACCCATCTTTATAGTCACCCTGTTATGGTGTGACGTTTGATGTTATCAAGATACTCTTCTGGTGTTAGCAATTAACATGATCTCATGGTCTAAGGATAAAGATTACTTTGTATGATGTTATAGCAATATAAACATAATGACTTGATCGTAATGCTATACTTCGGATGAATGTTCATCATATCATTCCACCAATGGTGTGACCTTGTTATTAACAACATCCAATGTCCATGATCAGGAAACCTTGATCATCCTGTTAATCATCAAGCTAGTCTATAAGAGAGGCATGACTAGGAACCTTTTTTGTTTATTAAACACACAAGTATTGATGTTTCCTATCAATACAATTATAGCATGCAAAATAAACATCTATCATATACAAGGAATACATAATAACAACTTTATTATTGCCTCTCAGGGCATATTTCCTTCATATATATAGGGGGTACTACCTCCCTCAAAGTCCCGGGGTGGGAGTAAATGTAACTACCTCGGTGAATTACGCTCCTAGTTACAAGCCTGGATGAGCAGAAATGGTTGAAATAGTACGGTGGGGCCCAAATGCCACTCACAGGTAGACCTTTCGGCCGTCCCAACCATTTCCAAACATCGGGACAAGAACGGGCGGCGTAATCGGCAGGCGAAGGGATCAACTACATACACAAATGAGTATGTATGCAAGCCACCATACAATAGTACATCAGAGCCATTCCATCTACAAAGAAAGGAAATATGGCAACGCCATACGGCAAGATCCAAATATCCTAGATAGATATAATAGTTTAGGATATCTCCTCATACATCAAACATCAGAGTATCGGTGAGCGGAAGACAAAATCCGATGCGGATAAAAGCAAATCGGCATAAGATGCCCCATAAATAAGCACATCCATACGGATCTCACGGATCCCCGTTCCCGGAATCTCTACACCGAATGATCGTTGCCCACATCATCCGTCTCTTCCACCCAGTATCCATCTTGCGAGTGTACCTGTTCATCTGAACCAATAATTTATCGTGTGAGACCCTAGGGGTACTCAGCAAGTCTTTATGCCTCTAAAGGGGACACAACCTGGGGTGACGCAATTCTAGCAAAAGATAAACCCTAGCAATTCTATAGATCCTCGCTAACCATCCGCCTAACTAGAGATAGACGGATGTCCGTGAATTAATAACAACAGTTATAACAGTTAAAACGGTAATATCCACAGATCCATCCTCCTCCTCGCTTACAGACGAGGAAGCGGACGAACAACCCCCCCCCCCCCACCACCCGTTGGCAGTTTTATTATCCATTCCATGAGTGTTGTACTATTTACTAGTTAGGTACCTAGTCTAGTCAAATTAAAAGCAGTACTTTAGTTATGCTTGTCTATGATCGAGAAACGGTGCTCCAAGTCGTCCATAACCGCGGACACGGCTTTCAGAAAGTTTTACCCTGCAGGGGTGCACAAATAGCAACACACACTCGATATGCCTCGGAAAAACCAGAACAAAACCCAACGAGGCAGTCACGACAAAGCAATTACAGGATTCAGAAATATTTCAGGGGGCCACCCCATTGAGCTACCCGCAACGAAGTTAGCTGACTCCGAGACGGCCTCAAGGTTTGTGGGCAGTAAACGATCGGGAACCCGAAGTGTGACTGGCTTGTCGATACAAACAGGTCACTGACCCTAAATAAAGACAAAGTGCATTACCTCGCACAAGTTAAATTAAAGCAGTAAGGCATGGCATAGGTACAGGATAGTAAATAAAACCTCAAACTAGTTTGTGGCCCCAAGAAATAAGAATGAATCAAGCTCTGGCTCAGGGGGGTCCATAAGGCCTCCCGGATGTGGATAGCGCGAATATTCTTGGAACAGGAATCAAGTACTCGGGGTCTTACGGGACACAAGTGAGCCTGAAAACCAAATAACAGATATGGCTCACCGAGGCCACTTTCATTAGTTATCCCATTACTACTCAGGTTAAGTTGTTTAGGTACCTCATTATCCAACAGACACTCACATACCCTACACATGCTGTTCTACGACTCGCATGGCTCAAACAACTCCTGTAGTAATGGCTCATGGGATGGAGGAACAAGCTTCGGTGGGGTTTAAAAGTAAAGGCTATGCAGTACTTGGGATTCAATTTAATGCAATCGCGACTCAATGATGCAAGGATAAGAAAGAGGCAATAGGTACTATATGTATGCAAGCATGTGGTAGTGCTTGCCTGGCAGCTCAGTTGAAGCAAGGGATGGATCTGGGTAGTGCTCCTGGTGCTCTTGATATATCCCCTTTCGGCCTATTCGAAGAAGAACCAAACAAACAAGGGCCAACATAAATAAAGTGCACAAGCATATGAATAAATGCGACAAGCAAACAATCATGCCATGATGAATGATGCATAATTTTCATGGCAATAGGTAGCATGGCATGGGTGAGGTGTGGAATTCAAGAATAAACCATTTTATTGAGTTTTGGCCCCATTTTAATCTCAATTAAGTTGCTGTATACTTCATATTTATATGATGCATGCTTCAAAACAAAACATGGAATGCATAAACAGAAAGGTCTCGTCGAGCTAATCATTTTAGACATATTATTTGTTGGATTTGGAGTTATAAAACAAAAGTTATTAATTAATTAAGATAAAGGGGCAAATTATTGTAATTTTAATTAACTTGGAAAATAAAGTGTTCAAAATATATTTTAGATGGCATATTTGGATTCCTCACATTTTTCTGATTTGAAAACATATATTATTTGTATTAAATGGATTTGTATTTTAAAAGTTATTAAAAACAGATTTAAATTTGAATTTGAAATAATTTGAAAAGATTTGGATTAAAACAGATTACACAGAAATACTTTTGCTACTCAGGTTCAGCTAGCCACAGACGATGTGACAGGCCATGCCATCCTAGGCTGATGCAAGCGCCTGAAAAGATTTTACATGGCGATTAGACCCGTGTCAGCAGATGGGACCAGCTGGCTCCACTTGATGGAGAAAGGTGGGTGTACCAGCACGACCGAGGGAGTGCGGGTTAAGGGTTGTTAACTAGGGGGGCCTATCTGCAAAATTGCTAGGGTGGCTGACTGGTGGGGTACTAGGTGCGCGGGTTGCGAGAATCAAAAAGGGTGGGGGATTTTTGCAAGATGACCACGACCCCGGTTTACTGTTTCTCTTCTTCTCGCATCTGGCGGCAGGTGCGTGCGCGGCGCGGAGCGGGGATTCGATCCCGGGTCGCGGGCGTTCACGCTGAGGAGGCTAGCCAGCGCGGCTGGCTCGGGGAGTTGACAGGAGGAGGTTTGGGGCCTAGGAGAGGTGCTAGATGGCGCGGGAACCTGGCAGACACCGCGAGCGGCGACGCACTGAGGGCGATCGACGAAATGGCCGGCGGCTCTAAGGCGGCACGGCGAGGCGAACCTTGTCAGCGAGGTCGAGGCGCTCACCGGGAGGTTGTCGGTGGCGTTGGTTCGGGCAGGGGCGCTGGCGATCGTCGACGTGGCTCACGGACGGCGGCTAGGGTTTCGCGTCGGGTCGGCGGCGATCCAGCGCTCCTGGGGCTCCTCTTGCTCGGCTCCGTGTCTGAGGTGGCCTTGGCTGGCCTTGGTCCTCGAGCACTCCACCGACGCTCAGCGACTGGATCGTCGGAGACAGTAGAGGCGGTGGTGGCGGGGGTAGCGGTGGTGGAGAGAGAGGGAGGAGAGGTCAGGTTCAGGCGGATCTAGGGATGCTGAGGCGGAGAGAGAAGTGGTAAAGCGAGAGAGAGGGAGGGTGCCGTGGGGAGGCGGTGGATGGAAAAGGTGGCCTCGGTGCCTTTCCTCCTCCTTCCTCACGTGCTCGGTCGAGAGGCAGGGCAGGGGCGGTGGTGAAGGAGGGGCTGCCGTGGGGTCGGCGTGAGGCAAGGCGAGAACAGGCTGGCTCGGGCTGGGGGGGGCCTATGGCATAGAGAGAAAAGAGAGAGGGGGAAGGCTCGGGTAGAAGGGATCTAGGGTTGGAGGGAGGGGTAGGTTTGGCTCGGTGGAGGTCGGGGTTGGGGTGGGGTCGCCGCGAGGTGGGGCCAGGGAGAGAGGGTCAGAGTGGGAAGGTGTGGTATGCTAGGGTTAGGGTTTAGATGGGGTATGGGTAGATTAGGAGATGGTCATGGGGATGGTGAAGAGGGAGATTAGGTGTAGGGTTTTCTTTTGACAAGACCAAGTGACCACAAGCCAAGCTCACACGAGATCTAGTCAAAAGAGAGGAAAGGTGGTGAGGTGGTTTAAGCATGATCAAATAAGATCAAGCTAAAAGGAGGGAGAGAGATGGGAAAAGATTCAAATAAAATTCAAATAAAAACAAAGGACAAGCAAGAGGTGGTACTTGCATGGCCCATGCAAAATATTTATTGCCATGTTGATTCTTGTGAATAGTACATGGCATTGTTATTATGCATTCCCAAAAATTGGAATAAAGGCCAAGCAAAAAGAATTTAGAAGGAATTCCAAGTGGATTAGATGAAGATGATCACATTGGATTATAATTGGGAATCACTAGTGTGTATATTCCACTAGATGTTTAATAGTCCCAAAAATATTTCCACATGAGCATAAATCCATAATAATCCATGTGGAAGCTAGGGAAAATGGTTCCACTCACAAGGCATGCAAAGGTGGCCAAGTGGCTCTCATATATCAATAATGTGAAAACAACATGATGCTAAGATGAGAGCATGTGGAAAGGAATTGGATCCATCCCAACCCACATGAGCTAGAGGTAAAACCAATAAGTGCCAAGCTCATATTTAGTTGGATGGTGGAATTATAAGGTGGTGAAAGAAAGGTGGTGGAGTTAATAAGAGATATGCCCCCAACTCAACTTGGGCATTAAATAATATATCAATAACCAAATACAATATCAAGAGGCAAATACAATTAATGATGCATATGAGATAAGAACCAAATGGAAAAGGGTTTATATGATGCTCAAATGCAAGGTGGCATGATGACATGAGCATGATATAATGATGATGCAACAATTATATATTTGAAGTAGCCATTATATTACTAGACCAAGTAGCATTACAATTGTTAGACAATTGGGATGCTACAACTCTCCCCCACTAAACAGGAATCTCGCCCCGAGATTCTAGGAAGAAGAAGAAGACGTAAAGAGGGTAGGATACTTGACACGGAGCTCATCTTCACGTTCCCAAGTGGCTTCATCAACGGAATGGTGCGACCACTGCACCTTGCAAAACTTGATGGACTTGTTGCGAGTCCTTCTTTCTGCGACTTCAAGGATTTTTGTGGGGTGTTCTTGATAAGACAGGTCTTCTTGGAGATTGATAAGCTCATGGTCCACGGTCCTGCCGGGATCCTTGAAGCACTTTTTGAGCTGAGAGATGTGGAAAACATCATGGACTTTGAGTTTTTCCGGGAGCTCAAGAGCATAAGCAACTTCTCCTCTTCTTCCACGAATTTTGAAAGGACCGATGTATCTAGGAGCCAGCTTTCCTTTGATACCAAAGCGGTGCGTGCCTCTCATGGGAGTGACACGAAGGTAAACGAGATCACCAGGGACATACTTCATGTCCGTGTGCTTCCTGTCATAATTGCTCTTCTGGCGACTTTGAGCAATCCTCAGATTTTCAAGAATGATGTGCACCTTCTCCTCCGCTTGAGTCACAATGTCAGGGCCAAACAAGGTTCTTTCTCCTGCACCCGACCAACCAATCGGAGTTCTGCATTTGCGACCATAGAGAGCCTCAAATGGTGCCATCTTTAGACTTTTCTGAAAGCTGTTGTTGTAAGAGAACTCAGCATAAGGAAGACATTCTTCCCACTTCATGCCAAAAGAGATGACGCAAGCACGAAACATATCCTCCAGAATCTGATTGATCCTTTCCACTTGTCCTTGCGACTGAGGGTGGTAAGCTGTGCTAAAGTTCAACTTTGTTCCCAAAGCATTTTGGAAACTCTCCCAGAACTTGGAAGTGAAGATGCTTCCACGGTCTGAACTGATCTCAAGCGGAACCCCATACAGAGAGACAATTCTGTTGATATAGAGCTCAGCCAACTGAATTGCAGAAATGGTTTCCTTGACGGGGAAGAAGTGAGCCACTTTGGAAAGCCTGTCAATGACAACAAAGATTGCATTGTTGCCCTTCTGCGACCTAGGAAAACCAGTGATGAAGTCCATCTCTACTTTCTCCCATTTCCATTCCGGGGGTTTCAATGGCTGTAGAAGACTGGAAGGTTTCTGATGGACAGCTTTCACTCTGCGGCAGACATCACACTCCGAGACATACTTGGCACAATACCTTTTCAAACCAGGCCACCAATATTGTGTTTTCAAGTCCATGTACATCTTTGTGCTGCCAGGGTGGATAGAAAGAATAGAATCATGCGCCTCCTTGAGAACTTGCTCTCTCAAACCCGGGTAGTTCGGAACAAACATCCGGTGTTCAAAGAAAAGCGTGCCTTGATCATCGACGTGGAAGGACTCATACTTCGGAAGCTGAAGTCTGGAGATGATCTTTCTTGTGTACGGATCACCAAGCTGACGAGAGCGAACCTTTTCTTCCAAGAGAGGTGTTGCTAGAAGGTTCAGGAGATACCCTTATTCCACAATTTCAAGGTTGGTGGCGAATTCCTCGCACAAGAGGCTGTTGTTCTTCCATCATGAGGTTGTTGACATAAGCTTTACGGTGAGAGCATCTGCCATGACATTAGCTTTGCGGAGTGTAGTTGATGGTCAAATCAAAGTCATTGATTGCTTCAATCCATCTCCTCTGCGAAGGTTGAGATCAGGCTGAGTAAAGATATACTTCAGGCTCTTGTGATCGGAAAAGATCTCTAGCGGTTGCCAAGCAAGTAGTGCCTCCATACTTTCAAAGCAAAGACAACTGCTGCGAGCTCGAGGTCATGTGTAGGATAGTTGATCTCATGCGTCTTCAACTGTCGAGAGGCATAAGCAACAACTTGTTTTTCTTGCATGAGGACCGCACCCAATCCATGCAAAGAGGCGTCACAGAATATCTGGAAAGGCTTGGATGTATCCGGAGGAACCAAGACTGGTGTGGAAGTGAGCTTCTCTTTGAGTGTCTCAAAGCTTGCTTGACATGCAGGAGTCCAAAGGTATTTCTTGCCTTTCTTGAGGAGATCGGTAAGAGGCTTCGCTATCTTCGAAAAGTTCTGAGCAAGCGGCGGCAATAACTAGCCAAACCAAGGAAACTCCACTTCTTTGACATTAACGGAGGAAGCCATTCAACAATTGTCTTCACAGTTTCCGGATTGACTGCAATGCCCTTGGCAGAGATGACGTGACCAAGATAGGTTACTTGAGGCAGCCAAAACTCACACTTGGAGAACTTTGCATACAAGCGGTTCACACGAAGCTTGTTTAGGACACACCGAAGGTGTTCTTCATGCTCTTCCTGTGACTTAGAATAGACTAAGATGTCATCCAGATAGACCACAACGAACTTATCAAGATACTCCATGAAAACCGAGTTCATGAGCCTCGAGAAGGTGGCAGGTGCGTTGGTGAGACGAAAGACATGACCGTGTACTCATACAGGCCATAGCGGGTGGTGAAAGCTGTCTTAGGAACATCTTCCTTGCGAATCTTGATTTGGTGATAACCACTTCTCAAGTCAAGCTTAGAGAATACCACAGATCCAGCTAGCTGATCGAAGAGATCATTAATCCGCGGAAGGGGATATTTATTCTTGATGGTTTTAGCATTGAGAGCCCGATAGTCAACACAAAGTCTATCAGTCTGATCTCGCTTCTTCACAAAGAGAGTTGGGCTACCCCAAGAAGAAGTACTATGCTGAATGAAACCCAACTTCTCTTGTTCATCAAGGCGTTTAAGTTCAGCCAACTCAGCAGACCCATCTTATAAGGCCGCTTGGAGATAGGAGCGGTACAGGTTCAAGCTCAATTACAAACTCAACCTCACGATCCGGAGGCATACCAGCAACTCTTGGGAAAGACATCTGGGAACTCACAGACCACGGAACACTCTGAATAGCTTCCATAGCATCAACATTGAGCCGCCAAAGAGAAAATCTGGATAGCAGGAGTCGGGCTTGGAGAATAGACTATATGGCCTTGAGAATCTTCGGAGAAACCGGCGTTCAAAGCATAATCAATCACAGCTGCATTTCTTGTCAACCAATCCATGCCCAAGATGACATCAATGTCGAATTGCCCGTAACAATTAAGGGCCGAGAAGCGAAGAGCCACCAATCTCAATTTGATTGCCATGGCTGATATGAGCAGCCCTCATGTTTGAACCAGAGATAGAACCACAGACGATGTGATAGAGGAACCTTAACCAGATCTTGCTCACGCGCAAACTTATGCGAAACAAAAGAATCTGAAGCACCAGAATCAAACAAAACTCTTGCAGAGGCGAGTTAGCAGGAAGCATACCCATCACAACTCGGTGTATGCTCAGCTTGAGCGGCGTTGACCACAGTTAGCACGAGCAACGTGAAGACCGGGCTTGGTGTTGATGTTGAGAGCCCGAGGTGGTGGTGCACGAACCAAAGGAGAGCTTGCCGCAGATCTTGGAGGTGGTGGAGGAAGAGCCTTGTTCTTCATCGGACAGTTCGATTTGATGCCAGTGTTTCCACACATGTAACAAGCACCGGTGGGCGTGGAGCAACGTGGCAGGACTCCGCCCGAGCGCTCAGGGTAGTGGTGGTTGTAGCCCACAGAGCAGCAGTGAGGAAGTTTGGTGGCCTTGCCAAGCTTGAAGGTCTTAGTGGAGCCGGGAGGCGACGGTGGGGTGTTAGGAACCCGGACACGGCGCTTAGAAGGAGTGACATAGGCGAAGAGCTTGCTGCATCACGGCTGTGTTTCTTTGACTCCTCAAACACTTGCCTACTTGCCTCTTCTGCAGAGAGCTGTATGCTGAAGTTCGGAAAAGAGCCGGCCTTGCATGTGTGATTGCATACTTAATCGATGCATTGAGCCCTTGCACGAACCTCTTTTGCTTCTTCTTGTCATCAGAGATCTCATCGCCACCATAACGAGAAAGGTTCATGAAGTTCTGATGTAGGTGTTGACATTATCATTGCCACCTTGAGGTTGAAACACTTCCTTCATCCTCTCCATGACAATTTCTCGAATCTTGCTCTTTGAAAGCTCCAGTGAAGCTGTCCCCAAGTAGGCTGAAAACCGGTCTTTGCCTTTAGGTAATTCTCCCACCGAGCTGCATCTCCCTTGAAGGTGAGTAGCACACTTTACCCATTCTTGCTCGGGAACATCAGCGGTTGCGGTAACCTTGACATCTCCGCAACCAATCATCAGCATCAAGTGGTTGATCGAATATCAAGCGGCGAGGTTGAACTTGAGAAGCTTTTGATGTCTCCTCGCTTGGGAGGTGGAGGTAGCGAACAAACTCATTCCTCGACACTTTCTTCAAAGCGTTCTGGTTACTGCGCATTGTTGCCAAGGCATTGGCGATGCTTGACAACGCCGCCCCCAGTTCAGGTTGTATGTCCTCCTCAGAACGGCGTGGTGGTGCCATCCTGTGATTGATATAAAACACAAGTCAGTACTATGATGGAGAATGATAATAATCCAAAATAGTACCAAGATGGAATTAATCAAGATTAAAGGATACAATTTACTAAGATGATATTAAAATATCAACGAAGTTCAAAGCACCTAGAAGATATTAAGCATATCGCATTAACTGAAAAGGAGTGGTACACAAATATATCAAAGAAAAATTTTCCACAAATTTCGGCATTAAAATACCAATAGATGCGCAAAATCACTTAACGAATCAAGATTAGTGACTCTACCAATTCAATATACAAGAGCGAATGATAAGAGTAGTGGTATGGTCGCGACTCCATCCCGCACTCAAATCATTACTCCGCACATGAATAAGTATAACACATATCCCAACACCTTCTTCTCACGATAACCTAAATATTAGCAACTACGGAAACGAACACCCCAAACAAGATAACGTCGGATAACAAAGAGTAAGACAGATCCCGTCGGTATACAACGAATCAGATAGATCGCGTCGGTTTGCAAAAGCCTGTCGGTATGGAATGTACCAACAGTTGATAACCAAAAGGCCGATAAAGATAACAACTTGGATGCAACAGATAGACAAGGAATTACACACACACACACAGATACACAACCTATGGTACTACGGAAAACCCAGAACACGTGAATCCTAGTTTGAAGTTTAAGAAGAGGATTGAAAATGTTACACTTCCTTACCAGAAAAGGGTGGTGGTTGGGTAAGAAGAAAAGTGGAAGCAGTCCTACTCTCGCGTTTTGTTTTTCCCTAGTATACATAACTACCAAAAATACTTGCTAGACAGACAACGACCATTTGGCTGAGACCCTGAAGGTCGGGATGGCTTTGATACCAATTGTAACTACCTCGGTGAATTACGCTCCTAGTTACAAGCCTAGATGAGCAGAAATGGTTGAAATAGTGCAATTGGGGCCCAAATGCCACTCACGGGTGAACCTTTCGGCCGTCCCAACCATTTCAAACATCGGGACAAGAGCAGGCGGCGTAATCGGCGGTGAAGGGATCAACTACATACACAAATGAGTATGTATGCAAGCCACCATACAATAGTACATCGAGCCATTCCATCTACAAAGAAAGGAAATATATAGCATACATCAACAAGATCCAAATATCCTAGATAGATATAATAGTTTAGGATATCTCCTCATACATCAAACATCGAGTATCGGTGAGCGGAAGACAAAATCCGATGCGGATAAGAAGCAAATCGGCATAAGATGCCCCATAAATAAGCACATCCGCCCACAGATCTCACGGATCCCGTTCCCGGAATCTCTACACGAATGATCGTTGCCCACATCGTCCGTCTCTTCCACCCAGTATCCATCTTGCGAGTGTACTGTTCATCGAAACAATAATTTATCGTGTGAGACCCTAGGGTACTCAGCAAGTCTTTATGCCTCTAAAGGGATACAACACAGGGTGACGCAATTGCAGCAAAAGATAAACCCTAGCAATTCTATAGATCCTCGCTAACCATCCGCCTAACCAGAGATGAGCGGATGTCGTAGATAATAACAGTTATAACGATTAAAAGCGGTAATATCCACAGATCCATCCTCCTCCTAAACTTACGACGAGGAAGCGGATGAACAACCCCCACCCGTTGGCGGTTTATTATCCATTCCATGAGTGTTGTACTATTTACTAGTCGGTACCTAGTCTAGTCAAATTAAAAGCGGTACTTTAGTTATGCTTGTCTATGATCGAAAGCGTGCTCCAAGTCGTCCATAACATGGACACGGCTTTCAGAAAGTTTTACCTGCAGGTGCACAAATAACACACACTCGATATGCCTCGGAAAAACCAGAACAAAACCCAACGAGGCGATCACGACAAAGCAATTACAGGATTCAGAAATATTTGGGGCCACCCCATTGAGCTACCCATAGCGAAGTTAGGCGACTCGAGACGGCCTCAAGGTTTGTGGAGCCAGTAAGCAGGGAACCGAAAGTGTGGTGGGCTTGTCGATACAGCGAAAAGCGGGTCGGCCCTAAAGCGATCTGATGTGCATTACCTCGCACAAGTTAAATTAAAGCGATGAGGCATGGCATAGGTGCAGGATAGTAAATAAAACCTCAAACTAGTTTGTGGCCCCAAGAAATAAGAATGAATCAAGCTCGGCTCGGGGTCCATAAGGCCTCCCGGATGTGGATAGCGAATATTCTTGGAACAGAATCAAGTACTCGGGGTCTTCGGGACACAAGTGAGCCTGAAAACCAAATAATGAATATGGCTCACCGAGGCCACTTTCATTAGTTATCCCATTACTACTCGGTTAAGTTGTTTAGGTACCTCATTATCTAACAGACACTCACATACCCTACATGCTGTTCTCTGACTCATGGCTCAAACAACTCCTGTAGTAATGGCTCATGGGATGGAGGAACAAGCTTCGGTGGGGTTTAAAAGTAAAGGCTATGCAGTACTTGGGATTCAATTTAATGCAATCGCGACTCAATGATGCAAGGATAAGAAAGAGGCAATAGGTACTATATGTATGCAAGCATGTGGTAGTGCTTGCACTGGCTCGATTGAAGCAAGGGATGGATCTGGGTAGTGCTCCTGGTGCTCTTGATATATCCCCTGCTCAGCGTCTATTCGAAGAAGAACCAAACAAACAAGGGCCAACATAAATAAAGTGCACAAGCATATGAATAAATGCGACAAGCAAACAATCATGCCATGATGAATGATGCATAATTTTCATGGCAATAGGTAGCATGGCATGGGTGAGGTGTGGAATTCAAGAATAAACCATTTTATTGAGTTTTGGCCCCATTTTAATATCAATTAAGTTGCTGTATACTTCATATTTATATGATGCATGCTTCAAAACAAAACATGGAATGCATAAACAGAAAGGTCTCGTCGAGCTAATCATTTTAGACATATTATTTGTTGGATTTGGAGTTATAAAACAAAAGTTATTAATTAATTAAGATAAAGGGGCAAATTATTGTAATTTTAATTAACTTGGAAAATAAAGTGTTCAAAATATATTTTAGATGGCATATTTGGATTCCTCACATTTTTCTGATTTGAAAACATATATTATTTGTATTAAATGGATTTGTATTTTAAAAGTTATTAAAAACAGATTTAAATTTGAATTTGAAATAATTTGAAAAGATTTGGATTAAAACAGATTACACAGAAATACTTTTGCTACTCAGGTTCAGCTAGCCACAGACGATGACAGGCGGGGCCATGCTGACTGGCAAAAGCCTGAAAAGATTTTACACTGTGGCGATACCGGCCGTGTCAACAGATGGGACCCGTGGCTCATGACCACTTGTGAGAGAAAGGTGGGGGCACCACGTGGCACCGAGGAGTGAGTTAAGGTTTGTTAACTAGGGGGGCCTATCTGCAAAATTGCTAGGGTGGCTGACTGGTGGGGTACTAGGTGCGCGGGTTGCGAGAATCAAAAAGGGTGGGGGATTTTTGCAAGATGACCACGACCCGGTTCTTGCTTTCTCTTCTTCTCGCATCTGGCGGCAGGCGTCTTGGCTGTGAGCGGGATTCGATCCCGGGTCAGCGTTCACGCTGAGAGCTAACAGCGTGGCTGGCTCGGGGAGTTGACAGGAGGAGGTTTGGGGCCTAGGAGAGGTGCTAGATGGCGCGGGAACCTGGCAGACACATGCGGCCGACGGCATGGCGATCAGCGCAGAAATGGCCGGCGGCTCTAAGGCGGCACGGCGAGGCGAACCTTGTCAGCGAGGTCGAGGCGCTCACCGGGAGGTTGTCGGTGGCGTTGGTTCGGGCAGGGGCGCTGGCGATCGTCGACGTGGCTCACGGACGGCGGCTAGGGTTTCGCGTCGGGTCGGCGGCGATCCAGCGCTCCTGGGGCTCCTCTTGCTCGGCTCCGCGCTGTGGTGACGGCTGGCCTTGGTCCTCGAGCACTCCCACTTATAAGGCTGCCCTTGCCTGGACGGAGTCCACCGACTGGATCGGGCGTTAAGGTAGGCGGTGGTGGAGAGAGAGGGGAGGAGAGGGCAGGTTCCGGGCGGATCTAGGGGATGCAGAGGCGGGAGAGAGGAAGTGGTAAAGCAGAGAGAGGGGAGGGGGTGCCGTGGGGAGCAGGTGGATGGAAAAGGTGGCCTCGGTGCCCCTTTTCCTCCTCCCTTCCTCACGTGCTCGGTCGGGGCAGGGCAGGGCAGGGCGAGGTGGTGAAGGAGGGGCTGCCAGGTGGGGTCGACATGAGGCAAGGAGGCAGGAACAGGCTCGGGCTGGGGGGGCCCTATGGCATAGAGAGAAAAGAGAGAGGGGGAAGGCTCGGGTAGAAGGGAGCTAGGGTTGGATGGAGGGTAGGTTTGGCTCGGTGGAGCTAGGGTTTGGGGTGGGGTAGCAGCTAGGTGGGGCCAGGGAGAGAGGGGCCGAGAGTGGGGAAGGTGTGGTATGCTAGGGTTAGGGTTTAGATGGGGTATGGGTAGATTAGAGGAGATGGTCATGGGGATGGTGAAGAGGGGAGATTAGGTGTAGGGTTTTCTTTTGACAAGACCAAGTGACCACAAGCCAAGCTCACACGAGATCTAGTCAAAAGAGAGGAAAGGTGGTGAGGTGGTTTAAGCATGATCAAATAAGATCAAGCTAAAAGGAGGGAGAGAGAGAGATGGGGAAAAGATTCAAATAAAATTCAAATAAAAACAAAGGACAAGCAAGAGGTGGTACTTGCATGGCCCATGCAAAATATTTATTGCCATGTTGATTCTTGTGAATAGTACATGGCATTGTTATTATGCATTCCCAAAAATTGGAATAAAGGCCAAGCAAAAAGAATTTAGAAGGAATTCCAAGTGGATTAGATGAAGATGATCACATTGGATTATAATTGGGAATCACTAGTGTGTATATTCCACTAGATGTTTAATAGTCCCAAAAATATTTCCACATGAGCATAAATCCATAATAATCCATGTGGAAGCTAGGGAAAATGGTTCCACTCACAAGGCATGCAAAGGTGGCCAAGTGGCTCTCATATATCAATAATGTGAAAACAACATGATGCTAAGATGAGAGCATGTGGAAAGGAATTGGATCCATCCCAACCCACATGAGCTAGAGGTAAAACCAATAAGTGCCAAGCTCATATTTAGTTGGATGGTGGAATTATAAGGTGGTGAAAGAAAGGTGGTGGAGTTAATAAGAGATATGCCCCCAACTCAACTTGGGCATTAAACAATATATCAATAACCAAATACAATATCAAGAGGCAAATACAATTAATGATGCATATGATATAAGAACCAAATGGAAAAGGGTTTATATGATGCTCAAATGCAAGGTGGCATGATGACATGAGCATGATATAATGATGATGCAACAATTATATATTTGAAGTAGCCATTATATTACTAGACCAAGTAGCATTACAATTGTTAGACAATTGGGATGCTACAGTAAAGGAGGGGAGAGGGGGAACCGCCGGCCGGCCCTGGTAGGCCCCACGCGAGGGGTGGGCTAGGCCTAGCCGACCACCCCCTTCCCTCTTCTCTCCTCTTGCCTTTCCCTCATGGGCCCTTCTCCCTCTAGAATTGGGCCATTAAGCCTTTTGACCTTTAATTGATTTTTCTTTTATTAAATAATTATGAATAAATGAATAAATCATTATTTAAGATTCATTCACATATTATTCAATCTCCGTGGCTATGGAACACCTTCCACCTCCACTCCGGACATCCTCCAGACTTACCAAAACCCTTTCGGTTTTCTCTCTTCTCTTCTTCGGTGATTCTACCGATCCTGTAAACACTCTCTAAGCATGATCAAGCCCTTAAGTGTGATACCCTACGGTTCGGGAACACTCCATACATGGTCGGGACACTCTCGGACCAATGATCGATAGAGGGATCTGGATGGCCATGTGACCCCTGTGCATTCCGCGAAGATCTTTCATCGTTTGAACCGGGACAGTCGCGTCTTATTCCTTTTGTCTCTCGATACTTGCATTGCCCGAGATCTGATCAATGACATCACCATGTTGTGTTCAATTTCGTTACCAAACAATTCTACTTAACTCATTTCGACAAGTGATATCCCTGTGATCAAATCACATGCTGCGCAGCTATTAGATATAACTTCTCCGAGTGGGCCCTTGAGTATCTTTCCATCACGTGGATGGACAAATCCCGCTCTTGACATATATTGCCTCTACGGTTCCTCCGAATACCTGGACACACCTTTATGACCACTCTGTCATAAGTGACGTTTGATGCTATCAAAGCTTTCTCGGGAGATAGTGATTGATATAGTCTCGCGGTCTAAGGAGTAGTCTACGAGGTCTATTCTAATCATCATAACTTGAACTTCATGACATGATTGGGTCACGATGTTTAGGTTGGGTATTGGTTCATTATCTCATTCTCAGAATGAGTTGACTCTATTTCCAACTGGCATAAATGCCAGATGATCAGGAAACCTTGATTATATGTTGACCAATGAACCAGTGACTAGAGTTTTACTGAGAACCCCTGGTTGTTTATATATCACACGTGTATTGACGTTTACTTTCAATACAGTTATAGCATGATATAAAACTTAATCATAAACTTTATGAAATATGATAATAATCCTTATTATTATTTGTCTTTAGGGCATATTTCCAACAATAATTTGGACGTAACTCCGTTCGTTGACACCCACATGTTCTAACTAATGCAACACTTAGTTCGAATCACCTATGCAAAGCCAATGGTAGTCATTACATGGACGTATGAACTTGAGCATATCCCATGTTTTGTGACGCTCATTTACCAGCACTTCATCGTACACCATAGTCAGGGGTGAAGCTCCCAGTAGGTCAAGGTAGGAGGTAGACGCCCTACATTGATTTTTGGCAAGAACCTTTAGATGCGCATTTTTTAGAATATTTTGAGTGGTCATATGCTGAAAACAGACTTCGTATGCGAAAGTTATGCTTGTTTTAGTAAACACTGCACAAAACTGATTCTGGAGTGAAATAAGGTCTTAGTATAGTCTAGTTTTAAATCAACTATTTCTATTTGCAACATCTAATTCTCAATCTAATAAAACTAGACTCTAAACAATGTCCTAGATGGGGTATCTAAGGAGGACCTAAGAGTAATTGACCGCCTTATGGCATGTGGCTAGAACCAACTCCAATTGTATGATTTTTTTTGACCCTGGACTGTGAGGCAACAACCCCACATCAAACTTTTATTATATATATATATAAAAGAGTACAAACTATACTATCAAAAAGGAGAACAAAAATAAAAGGGCACTACAGATGTTACAAACCCATTTAGGGAAGACCGTCTAACCAAACTCTGAATCTATCCAAATGCTTTCCTTTAATCCTGTGCTTGAGAAGGTGTAAATCATGGATGAAATTGCATTTCCATCTAGAAAATGTAGGTCTCTCATTCTGGAAAATTTTGGCATTCCGGATCATCCAGATATTCCAACATGTAGTGACCATAACCTCCATGAAAAAAGGATGCTGAAAACTTCTATGAGCTGCTGCAACTATCAGCTGAAGATCACCATTACCACCTCCCCAATCAATCTGAAGATAGTTCCACACACGCACGCTGAAGTTGCAGTCAAAAAACAAATGTATTTTATCTTCGTGGGCTCTAAGAGAACAAAGTACACAATGTTTGTCCTCTGTAACTTTCCATTACTGTCGTTGTAGCAGATCCCTTGTATTCAAACAATCTCTCAACAATATCCAAGCAAAGACTTTAATTTTCATAGTGCAGCTTGATTTCCACAGCCATTTGAATACAGCAGGTACCAAAATATATTTATGAATGTAGGCATAGAAATTGGAAGGCGTGTACGTATCACCCTAGAAAAAGGACCAAGTGTCTTGTTGATCAGACAAGGGATTCGCTCTCATGAGCTGCTGCAGTTCCATGAGCTCCCCATAAGCTAGCCGAGACAAAGGAAGATAAAATAAAGTTGAGATATCCTCCATGGAAAAAACTTGAGATGCTGAGATGTTTTCAGAGAGCATCATATGAGAACAACCTAGGAAACTTGTTCTTTAGTATCATAGGTGTACCATTCAGTACACAACAATCAGACCAGAACATGAAAGAGTCGCCCTTATCTGGTTTGATAACTGCTACTCTGAAGTTATCTACAAGCTTCATCACGTCACGCCACCAAAAGGAGCCACATAGATTTTCTGCATGGGGCACCTTATCAGAATAATACGAGGACCAGACCAATTGTACCCACGGAATCTCGGCATGGTTGTAGAACTTGTCCAAAAACTTCAACAAAAGTGCAGCATTCTGTTTCTGAAAATTTACAATACCCAATCCTCCTTATTTCTTAGGCTGGGATACCATTTCCCATGCAGCGAGCGATAGCTTTGGTGTACTAGTATAATCTCTTCATAAACATTGTCTCAGAATGCGATCAATTGATTGGTCAAACCAAGAGACAATTTTAACGTACATAGGAAGTGCAGAGGCATCGATGCCAAGGAATGGTTGATAAGTTGTAGTCGTGCTCCTTGATTAAGGAAGCAAGAGCTGGATGTCAATTTTCTTTCTAGCCGACAGACTAATGGCATAAGATCTCTGATCATAGGCTTCGTTGTTCCAAGTGGTAGCCCGAGATATGTGAAGGGCATTGAGACGATTTGACACCTAAAATCCATAGCTAGCTTTTCAGTAAGTTTAGTAGGAACATTAATGGAAACTAATTGAGATTTTTCATAATTAATATTCAGATCAGTAGATAGATGATATTTATGCAGGACCTCCTTTAGTGCTCTTATCTGTGTAATGTCAGCAGGCATAATAAGCACCGTATCATCCGCATATTGAATGATTGGAAAATCCGGATCATGTGTGTCAATAGGTTTATTGATCAGCCCCTGCTGCATTAAGTCATTGATCACCACCTGTAGCAGATTAGAACCAAATATGTAGAGCAAAGGGGACAAGGGGTCCCCTTGTCGTACTCCTCGCTCGTAGACAAACTGCTTGCCAGGTACCCCGTGCAAAAGAATTGAGGAGGTTCCAGTAGATAAAATGTCTCTCATCCAATTTAACCACTTTGGATTAAAACCTAAATGTGACATGACCTGAATGATAGCCTCATGCTCTATCGTATCGAAAGCCTTGGCTAAATCCAACTTTAAGACGATGATGGGTTTCCTAGAGGCGTGACATAAGTGTAGGTACTCCAACTCTAATTATATGATGGTTGATGTTTCTATTTTTGGCTTTTATATACAATTGATCTAAAATTCTAATTGATATTCTGGCTCAATTGGAGAAATGATGGTTTAGATCCCTTCTGAAGATGTAATCGCAAAAATGATGTCACAATCCTAAGTATGGATGAAATGGTAACAAAATGAGTGAAAAGTCATTAAAAGCGAGAGATACTAGGTCACTATTGATTATTTTGGAGTATGTACACTTCCTATTATTCTATAGAATCTATTACAACTAATTTTGATCGTTGCTTTGACGAGTTGTCGTTAGAGTTGTTTCAGAACTTCTTGTTTGACTCAGGTGACTCATTTTATAGTTTCAATGTGAATAAGATTTATCAGCTTACAGAGATTTATCTTATTATGAGCATGAACCTATATAAGATAATCTTAAGATATTTGTTATTCATGTGCGGAGAATTCAAGACTTCGAAGATTATGTTAGTATTTGAATGATACATCATGATTCATATTGTTTATCACCTTGAGTTGGTATTGCTTTTACTCGTAGCAACAACAACAATTGAAAGGGCTTTGTCGATGGCAAAGATCATCAAGACCAAGTTGGTATTTACTTTTATTGGAGTATGTCCTACCTCAGATTTTTTCTGTTCTCCGCCACTGACCATAGTCAAGCGCCACGGTTCCTGCCCCTCCTCCGTAACAATCGTGTCAAAATGGTACTACGAGTAGGGTAAAACTTTGATATTTATTTTTGAAGGGAATATGCCCGAGAGGCAATAATAAAGTGGTTATTATCTTATTTCATGTTTATGATAAATGTTTATTTTACATGCTAGAATTGTATTGATCGGAAACATCAATACATGTGTGTTTAATAAACAAAAGGGGTTCCTAGTTATGCCTCTCTTATAGACTAGCTTGTTGATTAACAAGATGATCAAGGTTTCCTGATCATGGACATTGGATGTTGTTAATAACAAGGTCACACCATTGGTGGAATGATGTGATGAACATTCATCCGAAGTATAGCATTACGATCAAAGTCATTATGTTTATATTGCTATAACATCATACGAAGTAATATTTATCCTTAGACCATGAGATCATCTTAATTGCTAACACCGGAAGAGTATCTTGATAACATCAAACGTCACACCGTAACAGGGTGACTATAAAGGTGGGTTCAGTGCTACGAAGGTGTTATGTTGAGGCTCATGGATCAAGAGTGGGATTTGTCCATCCCGATGACGGATAGATATACTCTGGGCCCTCTCGGTGATATCACATTGAAATAGCTTGCAAGCAAGTGATGTGATCACTAGAATGTTATATCACGGGAACAAGAAAAGAGTGCATGTCGGTAACGAGATCAAACTAGGTATAGAGATACCAATGATCGAATCTCGGACATATAATATATCGCGGGACAAAGGGATTTAGTTACTAGCGTTAAAGGTTCTCACGATCACAGAAGTCACCGTTGAATGTGTAGGAGTCAGTATGGATCTCCAGTCCATTGCTGATTATTGATCGGAGAGGGTCTCGATCATGTCTGCATTATTCGCGAACCGTAGGGTGACACACTTAAGGGATACCGACACCATTTGGAGCAAATATGTTTCAGATAAAGATTTAAGAAAGCGCTGGAATTATTTCAATAGACACCGAAACTGTTTCGGGTGAAATTGCTGAAATTGGTTCTGCATGTAATATTGAAATATTGCAGAGGGTTTTATGTGAATGTTTGTTAATTAAAGTAATTAACAAAATTCTGAATAAAAATAATAAAAGAGTTTTATTAAATGAGAGAGCATTAAATTTGGAGAAATTTAATGCATTTAAAGTGGAGACTTTAAAAGAGAATATGAAGGGGCATTTTAATGTGGAGGGGTTACCACCACATGAATGGAGGAGGTGAAGGGTCACCCCTCCATGCGCCAACCATGAAGGAGGGGCACCCCCCTCCTCACTTCTCACACACACCTCCTTGTGAAGGATCTCTCTCCCCCTCTAGTATTATTCCCCCATGGTCTCAGATTAGCGAGATACATGTTCCCGGTGGCTTTATCTGGAAAAGAGTTGCTTCTTCCGCTGCTTTGCTGGAGCGAGGGACGGAGGTTGTCGGGGTACCGGACGTGTGTGCGATCACGGATGCACCGCTGCTTTGCGGTGCTGGACTTGGTGGTGCTGGAGCTGGATCTGATGGACGTGCTAGAGCCGGACCTGTTGGACTTCATCACGATCTTGAGATCAGCAAGTGTACGACTACATCAACCACGAGTTCCTACTCGTTAACAAAGCTCGTTGTCTACGAGGGTAAGTTCTCGTTGGATGTATGTCCACCCGTTGCTTTGTACCTAGTAGATAGATCTTGGCGTGTGGTTCACACCGTAGGAAATTTTTTGTTTTCTATGCTGCGGACCCAACAGTGGTATCAGAGCCTGATCTATGCGTAGGTGCTTTGCACGGGTAGTACACATATGTTTATATGTGGGCGATGATGATCATGTTATTGCATCTTCTATGTACTTTGGATATTGGTGGCATAGTGGGATGAAGCGGCCCGGACCAACCTTACATGTCATCGTACATGAGACCGGTTCTACGACTGACATGCAACTAGTTTTGCATAAGTGGCTAGCGGGTGTCTGTCTCTCTTACTATAGTCAATATCTGATTTACAACGAGTTGCTAATAACTTGGTTATCCTCTTTGTGGTTCATGTTCGTGGGTAAGAACGGTTCTATCTCCGAAAGCCCTAAGCCACGTAAAACTTGCAATTGATAAATTAGAGGCGTCTAGTTTAGATCGTTGCTGGGCTAGTGTATTGATATGGTATTATTGTAAGTAGATGTATGATAGATACTCTTACAACACACTCAACGTGTAAGTTCCATAGACCTTGGCCTTACACACAAAGGAATGATAGATATCATACCACGATGCAAATGATAGAGATCAAATGCATGGACCATATCATCTCACTTAACACATTAGATGTTTGCATCTTATATTGCTAGTTTGGCGCTTTTAGTAGCATTGTAAGATGATCCCTCATTTAAATATCAAGATAAAATATGTCCTTCCTTAAGTATGCACCGTTCTATGGATCGTGTTTCGAGACATCACGTGATGATCGGGTGTTCTCAACTCTACGCTTTTATGCAACGGGTGTAAGACAGTTTTACACATGCGAATACTAAGGTTCTTACTTGGCGAGCCTAGCATGTACAGACATGGCCTCGGAACACGGACCGAAAGGTTAAGCATGAGTCATATAGTTGATGTGATGACCATATTGATGCTCACCTTTGAAGCTACACCGACTCACGTGATGATCGGACTTGGTGTAGTGGATTTGGTTCATGTAATCACTAAAAAGGCACGAGGGGTGTCGTTTTTGAGTGGTAGTTCATTTCTAATTTGGATTAGTTGAACCAAATTTGTCATAAATTAAATCAAAGTGAATTTGCATAGTTTGTTGTAGTCATTAGCATTCGTTTTCTACCTTATGCTTAGTTTTTATTTGAGATAATAGAACTATAGAATTCTGGATATTTACTTTACGAACTGGTATCGTATTGTTTTGAATGTCAATTTAAAGTTTATAAGTCCTATTGCAAACTTTCATCAAACTCTATTTACTCCATGAAGTTTAATAAGTAGTATTAAATCAAGAGTAAGAATTCCAATGTTAGTATCTAAAGTATCATGTTTGCCTCCATGATTATTGATATTCAAAAAGTTGTTTTAATATCAAGATTATATTGGAGCTGAAAATTGTTTCAGAAACCATCATGTGTGAAATATATTGTGATATCTGAAACAATGTATTTGGTTGCATTATGATAGAGTATAGTTTAGCAAAATACATGTTCTCATATTGTATGAGAATTTGTGAAGGATGGAGATGCTAGACATCCGAATCTACCAAAAAGGTTTTGGGAACTGATATTATACTCGTGATTCTTCCTTTTAAGCTATAATAGCTTGATCATGAAAGTTATCATGATAAGGATGAATAGAAGATGTAAGTAAAATGTTTACTACACTAATAGATTACTAAAGAATGGATTTTTGAAAGAACACCAAACATTTGATGATGGTGATCCACTTCAAAGTGCAAGTCCAAAGGTATTAGTATTTGACTATATACGCTTTGTACTATGTGTCATGTGAATGACACCACAATTGATGTTGATAGATTCTTTTAGAAGGATAAGGAATTGCTGAAAGAGAATCTATAAAATATTTGGCAGAAAAGAAAAAGTTGGAAATGTCCAGCTTGGGTATATAGAAGATATACATGTTATGGTTGTATTCCTTGCTTGTTAAACAATGTGGTTCTTAGGTATTGGATACCGAATTGGTTGGTATGAAGTGTCATACAGGACAACGCAATTCATGAACTACAATGGCCTAAGTAACTAGCAAGAGAATGAGTGATGATGTTCATCGAAAACAAATAAAGTGTTATTGTGCTTTTCGTTGTCATCAAACCTAGCTTTCAAGATTTGTTTTAATAATTGTTATTTTGTTCCGGTATTACGAGAACAATGGTTGTTCAAATAATTACCGTATTCCATAAAGGATGGATGAACTTTTACAAGTCTAGTGGGAGAAATCACATCCATAAACACTATTGCTAAAATGTCGCAAGACAAATGATTGAAAGATCACTTATGAAGTGACATCGTTGTTTAAATTATATTGGAAAGAAAACATGAAGAAACTCCATGTTGATGGATTTTTGGAGTCTTTTGATTTTGATCAATTGACGCATGTGAGACTTTGCTCGAGATAATTGAAACTCCGTCCATAGGCCAGAGAGGAACGGATGACTAGCTTATTGGAAATTGTGCATGCTGATGTGCATAGTCCATTATGTGTAGCCATATGCGATGGATCTTTTTGCTTCATATGCTTTCTTCGAAAATTTGAGTGAATATATCTGTATATTTACTTAATAAGGGAGAAGTATGAAACATTTGAAAATTGTTCAAAGACTTTCAAGATGAAGTGGAAAATCATTGTAACAAGAAAATAAAGAGTTTATGATTCGATTATAAAGGAAGATATTTGAGCTACATGTTTAGCAAAAACACCTAAGACTTGAGGAATTGTTCCATGATTTGTGTTTCCCGATAAACCATAGGAGTATGGCATATTCGAGAGATGAAATCAAACCATGTTTGACATGGTAAGATCAAGGATGTCATTTATAAAACTGCCATTATGTTTTAAGGATTGAAGCTTTATAGACTACCGCTTTTACACTGAAAAGAGCACCATTGTGATCCGTTGAAATGACACCATATGAGTTATGGTTTGGGATAAAACCCAAATTGTCTTTTCTTAAATTTTGGTATGCTATGCATAAGTAAAATCTTTACAACCAAAGTCGGATAAGCATGTCTTTGTAGGTTATCCCAAAGAATTTGTTGGGAATTTCTCCATAACACCAAGGACAAAAGAGTTTGTCGCTTGGAACGTCAAGTTTCTTGACAAGGAATTTTTCGTGAAAAGTTAAGTGGGAGGACAATAGAACTTTGATAAGGTTGTTGAACCTTAGCTATATGTGCTAAGTAGCGCAGCGCCAGAAAGTGTCCCGGTGGCGGCCATAATGCTCATGGCTCTCGTGATTACAAAATGTGTGATCTCGGAGATTAGAGTTCCTATAGAACCGCGTGGGTCGGTAAGAATCAAATAGTAAGATTTGATAAGCATGTCGTTATTGTTTTGACAATGATGAACCGACTACATGCAAAGAAGCGATGATGGGCCTTGACTCCATAAAATGACTAGAAGTCATAGAATCCGTGATAGTATCCATACACGAGAAATCAAGTTTCTGAACTTGGAAGACCCTCCGGAAAGGCGTGAAGCCTATCGGTCGTGTTTGGATCTATAAAAAAATAAGACATGGATGTTTAACATCTATGAAATAGTCGACATGTCGGAAAGAAGTTTACGACAATGTTCAAGGAGTTGACTATGACAAGATTTGATCTTTCATAGCGATATATAGTCTTGACGGATTAATGTAGCAACCACTACATATAATTTGGTATATGGTAGTTGAATAAACAAAACAAGGTTCTTCTAATAGAACGGTAACCTAGGACATGTACATGACATGGTCCGAAGGGTTTTGTTAATTCAAAGGGTGCTAAAAGGGCATGTAAACTTCAATAGTTGAAGTAAGCATAGCGGAGTTGGAATCTTCACCATGATGAAACTGTTAAAAGAGTTTAAATTCATCAGAGATGATGAAGATGCTTGCATTTGCAAGAACTTAAGTGGGAGCGCTAAGACATATTTCTAATACATTATGTAGAGGACATATTGTTGATTGGAAATGATGTATCTTGAATTGACACAAGTTAAGGATTTCATTAAAATAAGATTTCGATGAAAGACTTGGGCAAACCCAGAATATTAGGAATCAAATCTATATGGATAGATTAAGGCGCTAATATGGTTGTGCCAGACATACATATATAAGATATTGAAAGGGTTCAATATGAGATATTGAAAGGGTTCAATATGGAAACAACAAGAATGGTTCTTGCTGCATGGAAAGGATTGTATCAAGATTCAAGTATTTCAACACTTGGTGAGTAAAATCACATGAAAATTTTGATCGATTATACCATGATATGTATATATCCAGAATGTCTTATGCTCTAAATGTTATGAGCATATACTAGAATGATTCATAAGATAATCATTGGACAATAGTAAAGATATTCTTATGAGCTTTGGAAGAACTAAGAATATATCATGTATAAGTGACAAATAGTTAAAGGTAGTTCATTGTAAAGTGTTACATTGATACTAGTTTTGTCACAAGATACAAATTAAATTTATCTCAATTTAGACTATGGGTGGCACAATATAATGCAAAGGATGTTCCATGATGGATTTGGATGAGTTCCAAAGTTGAGATATTGTGACGGATACTACAACAAAAGGCTAAGTATATGACTACTATAGTAGCAGCATAGGAAGGCATTTGTGTTAAGTAGTTTGTTATCAAACTAGGTGTGGTTCAAAGCGGGCTAATACTATGAAGATATATTGTGTGACAATAATATCAACATATTTTTGAGCCGAACGAACTAAAGGTCTCACCAGAGGACCAAATTTATACAATGCCATCTCATTTGAGAATGAGTGATGCGTAGAGACGCAAAGACATGCAAATACACACGGACCTGAAACTGTCAGATCTAGAGATTATGTTAACCACTAGCAATAGCGTATATGCAACACCAGAAAGCCATAGGTGTTCAATACATAAAGTTTTTCAAACTAGATTATTGACTCTAGTGCAAGTGGGAGACTGAAGGGAATATGCCCGAGAGGCAATAATAAAGTGGTTATTATCTTATTCCATGTTTATGATAAATGTTTATTTTACATGCTAGAATTGTATTGATCGAAAACATCAATACATGTGTGTTTAATAAACAAAAAGGGTTCCTAGTTATGCCTCTCTTATAGACTAGCTTGTTGATTAACAAGATGATCAAGGTTTCCTGATCATGGACATTGGATGTTGTTAATAACAAGGTCACACCATTGGTGGAATGATGTGATGAACATTCATCTGAAGTATAGCATTACGATCAAAGTCATTATGTTTATATTGCTATAACATCATACGAAATAATCTTTATCCTTAGACCATGAGATCATGTTAATTGCTAACACCGGAAGAGTATCTTGATAACATCAAACGCCACACCGTAACAGGGTGACTATAAAGGTGGGTTCAGTGCTATGAAGGTGTTATGTTGAGGCTCATGGATCAAAAGTGGGATTTGTCCATCCCGATGATGGATAGATATACTCTGGGCCCTCTCGGTGATATCACATTGAAATAGCTTGCAAGCAAGTGATGTGATCACTAGAATGTTATATCACGGGAACGAGAAAAGAGTGCATGTCGGTAACGAGATTAAACTAGGTATGGAGATACCAATGATCGAATCTCGGACATGTAATATATCGCGGGACAAAGGGATTTAGTTACTAGCGTTAAAGGTTTCACGATCACAGAAGTCATCGTTGAATGTGTAAGAGTCAGTATGGATCTCCAGGTCCCGCTGTTAATTATTGATCGAAGAGGGGTCTCGATCATGTCTGCATTATTCGCGAACCGTAGGGTGACACACTTAAGGGATACTGACACCATTTGGAGCAAATATGTTTCAGATAAAGATTTAAGAAAGCGTTGGAATTATTTCAATAGACACCGAAATTGTTTCGGGTGAAATTGCTGAAATTGGTTCTGCATGTAATATTAAAATGTTGCAGGGGGTTTTATGTGAATGTTTGTTAATTAAAGTAATTAACAAAATTCTGAATAAAAATAATAAAAGAGTTTTTTTAAATGAGAGAGCGTTAAATTTGGAGAAATTTAATGCATTTAAAGTAAAGACTTTAAAAGAGAATGTGAAGGGGCATTTTAATGTGGAGGGGTTACCACCACATGAATGGAGGAGGTGAAGGGTCACCCCTCCATGCGCTGGCCATGAAGGAGGGGCACCCCCCTCCTCCTATAAAAGGCCACCCCCTCCTCACTTCTCACACACACCTCCTTGTGAAGGATCTCTCTCCCCCTCTAGTATTATTCCCCCATGGTCTCGGATTAGCGAGATACATGTTCCTGGTGACTTTATCTGGAAAAGAGTTGCTGCCGCTGCTTTCTTTGGAAGCGAGGGCGGAGGTTGTCGGGTACCGGACGTGTGTACGATCACGAATGCCACGCTGCTGCGGTGCTTGGACTTGGTGGTCTTTGGAGCTGGATCGATGGGCGTCTTTGGGCCGGACCTGCTGGACTTCATCACGATCTTGAGATCGGCAAGTGTACGACTACATCAACCACGAGTTCCTACTCGTTAACAAAACTCGTTGTCTACGAGGGTAAGTTCTCGTTGGATGTATGTCCACTCGTTGCTTTGTACCTAGTAGATAGATCTTGGCGTGTAGTTCACACCGTAGAATTTTTTTTGTTTTCTATGTTGCGGACCCAACAATTTTCATTATTCCAAAACAAATCAAGCCAGCCATTATGGCCCAAGCTACTAATAGCAAAACTTTTATTAAAATCTGGAAAAGGAGATAAACTTTTCACATTATCCTCGTACAGACGAGTCTCCACCACAGATAAACGAGCGGGATTCTGTCATGAACCACGATAGTTCAGGCCTAACAGACTAAGGGCATCTTCACTTGGCCGATCCAAATGGCCGACCGAAACAATCCGTTTTTGTCTGTTTGCGTCGGGTCGCGCTCGCTTTTGGATCGTGGTCCGGTCTATCCGGCCAGCCGCGCCTAGCGACGCAACCCATCTATCTGCGCTTGGCCAACAGGGACATGCCGATTTTTTTTAAATTCAAACTGAGACATTTCGCGCTAAAACAAGCCAAGTTCTTACATTTTTATACATAATTTTACATTCAAAATATAAAAAACAAAAATTAAACTGGCCCTAGCCCTAGCTACCATTCTCCCCGCCGCTAGAGCCACCACGTCCATCTAGGGATCAAGATCGATGTACTTCGGCGACGTCCAGAGGTCTTGTTGGTGGTAGGCTGGAAGCGCATCTTGTGCTTGAGTGCACGCAGGCTGATCGATCACCTGGCTAGGCCACACTAGCCACGCATCCGTCTCCTCCGACGCGGGCGGAGAAGCCCACCCCGGCAGCGGTGGTGGTGGAGGCAGCCTCGCGTTCACCTGCGCCACCAGGCTAGTGAGCTAGACGGTCTCTTGGTAGTCGTTTCATATGAAGCCCTCGTCCTTCGCGCTGGTTGCAATGGCCTCCTCGGTGAAGGTGTCCTTGTCGTAGCCCCACGCCAGGAGCTCCTGGTACTCCGGGGGCAAGTGTGTGGCCGTGGATGCGTCCGCCTCCTCCTCCTTGACGATGATGTCGAGGTCCTCCTTACCAAGCTCGGGGTCGGAGTGGTTTATGGCATCGTCGTCATCGGGCTCGAAGGCGGGGATGGCGCGGGATCCCCACGGCTCGAACTGGCCGCGGAAGGATCTCGCGTGCCGTGCCGCGTCGTGTGCTCTCACTCCAGGAACTCCTTCCAAAACTGCTTGTTCTGGTAGGCCCGATCCCACCAGATGGCCTACGGGAGCTTGCGGATGCGGCGGGCGATCTCCTCCTCCAGCCCCTTGCCCTCCTTGGGATCGAGCGACACTAGCACCTGCTCCCGGTTGAGGTCCCAGCCCATGGGGAGGGCGATATCGTGGTGGGCGATGTTTGCTTCCTCCCTCCAGCGCCGCTCGCACTCCGCCACACGGAAGTAGCGGTAGTCGCGATAGGGGTGCTCGTCCTCCTAGCGCTCGGCGAGGCGGCCGACGAAGTCCTGTGGCCGCGGCGGTGGCAGCACGACCCCCCGAAGGAAGGCCAACATGCTACTCCCCTGCCTACGCCGACCGTTCCAGCCAGATCCGTCCGTCTCATGGTCGTTCTTGGCCTTCTTGAACCACCCTGGCTTCTTCATTGTTGGCGGTGGCGGCGGCGGGAGGTGCTGGGAAGGGTGTACCTGGCAATGGCGAGAGGAGGAAAGTGCGGCACCGACAGACGCAGGGGCCTGTTTAAGTAGCCCCTGCCCGTGTGAGAGCGCGCAGGTTCTCGCGCCTTCGCCATCAATGTCGCGTCGGCATTGATGGCGAAGGACGCCACAGTTGCGTCTGAATCGGGGCCGCCGGTCAGGCTACCGCTGGCGCCTCTAAATCATTGTCGCGGTTGCGTCTGAATCAGCGTCACAATTAAGTCTGAATCAGTGCCGTGTTGAGGGATCGCTGACGGGTGAACCAGTAGCACGTGTGGGAAAGACACGCCCTCGACCTTCCTATGTCCTGGCCAACGCATCGGCCACGCAAATTTGGTGCGCTAATGGATCGGGCAAGACGCGTCGATCCGGATAGATCGTGCCGCTGGAGAGACCGCGCACGTCCAAGAGAACGCGTTCGGTCGGGTTGGGTCGGCCAGGTGGAAATGACCTAGCACACTCGGTTGGCCGAGCGGTCCTCTAAAGCCGCCAGATCAGACATCTTTTTTTTTTGGGTTGTTTGCTTCTTGGGTCTCTTTCGTCCCTTGCGGACTCTCTTGTGGCTGGTACTCTTTGGGCTGGTACAGTCGCGTCCGGAAGAGTAGTCAAGCAGTGGTGACTGGGCTGCAAAAGCAAACAGTGTGACTGGGCTGCAAAAGTACGAAGGGTACACATACATAAGCTAGCTGAACATTATCCAAAATCCATTTCCACGTGACTTTGTGGCCCATAGCCACGCCCTGATTCACTGCTTCGCGGGGCCCAACAAAACGATGCCCATTCCGCAAAACTTCGCTGCTGCGGCGCCTTGAACGTCGGCGTTTTCGCCGGCATCCACGTTCGATGAACCCGGGTGGACGTCCAGGTTCGATGAACCCGCCCTTTTATCATGCTAAGGTTCAAACAAGAACAGAAACAGAATGCCTGCCCTTTCATGGTACCACCTCACCTGGCCGATCCGATCAGTACCACGCACGAACCAACAGGACACGGACATTTCTGACCCGACATTCTCTTAGGTCTGTCAAAAAACAAAATATTCTCTTAGGCAGACTTTTCGCCACGGGCCTGGACGGGTCAGTCGACGCTCACTTGATAACAATTGCTGAAACACACGCCGTTGATTCCATTCTACTGTTTCACCACGTCACGTTCACGAGTTACGCCAGGAAATTCTGCAGAGTAGCAGCTTGACGGACAACGTCCAGGTGTGCGATGGCATGCCACGTCCGCCGGGTACGGCGAGCAGTCAGTCCATCGAGCTCGAGCACTCCCGTTGTCGCGCCGCTGCGTACATAGTGCGGCTCAGCGCTCGCCGTCGTAAAAAAGGCCGAGGAAAACGATGCTGCTAGGAAGGATGGCTGAATCATGCGGTGGCTAGAGCATTATTTGAGCGCAACAGTGACGCGACATCATCGCTGACCGGGACGACGGGATCCCATCTGCGGAGAGAACCAGGCAGCGGTTCCTGTGGCTACATACGCACAGTCGCATGGTTTTGGAATTTAGAACCGACAGTGTAAGTACTCCCTCCATTTCAAAATACACTAAAAGAGGTCTAGATAGACTTCTTTCATAAAGCTAAAACATCTTATATTTTAAAACAGAGAGAGTAAAATGCATGGTTTTGGAGTAACTTGTATGGGAGCAGATCATTTCTCAACAAATAAAAATAACAACTTGGAGAGCAGATGAGATTAGGACAGTCACACAGCAAGCATCTAAAAGTATAAACGGTGGAGGTCCACGGGCTAACCACAACGATTTGAACCTCTAGACCGCCAAATAGGGTCTTGGAGGACATGTCGGTCGTTTGTGGTTTCTACCACGGTCGTATAAAAGGAGCAACCCACGGTGGAAAACCCTAGCCGCCATCCTCTCCAGGCCCCCTTAGCTCGCGCCTCCCCACAATCACCTCCTCCGTCTCTCCCCCAACCCCTTCCTCTATCTCTCCTCCAATCCTCTCAAGATCCTCTTTGCCCCCTTTTCCTCCGCCCGTCTTCTCCATGGCTGAACCATGGCTCCATGGACTGGTCGAGCATGTCGCGCCGCCGTCGTCGCGTGGAAGTACATACGGCCACTCGCATCGTCACCTCGGGTTGTTGCCATCGCCGGGAGGATCTCCGTTGAGGGGCAGCGACCGATTCATGAGCGAGATCGAGCAGAAGCGTGGGATGTCGTCGGCGCTACTGCGTGGCAGTTCACCCTCGACGCACCGCTGCTGCTCGGTGACCTCAGCCGCAGTTCCATCCTACAACAGCCAGGTTCCCCATCTCACTTTATGTCTGCTCACGGTATTTTCTTTTGTTTTTTTCCTGGTGCATCCTGCTGTTGACACGGTGGAGCTATATCTGAACATTTTTGCTTGACGTTCTAGGGTCACTTGCTAATAAGGATGAGATAAGAAGAGGTGTGTATTTTAGTTCTCAAGGAGAAAGATTAGAACAATTGTGTGTTTAGTTTTTCAGGAGAAAGGTGCGATGTATAGGTTCCTCTTCATTATGGTTATGCAACATTCTTCTAGTCTTCTGCACCGGCAGTGCACACATATTTCTGTGTTTAGCTTGGTATTGAAGTTAGTGCTATGATTTGTCTGGCCATAAAAATGTCTAGGAAAAGTCCAAGCAGGTTGTTTCATACTCACATAATATTTTGATTGAGCAGATATGAACAACCAAAAGTGAGTTTTCTCAACTAATTTATGCGGTCATGGAAAAGTGCGTAGCTGGTAGAAAATTTAAGCCTCTAAGAATTGGTTGGTTACTTCCTTGATGCATTTTCTTTTGTTAAAACTAGTACGAGTGCCCGTACGTTGCTACGGCTTCACAATTAGTATTGCATATATATCAATAAAGTACATGTAAATTCACACGTATGGGAAAAAAGCTATAAGATATTCGAAGCCCATAGTATTCCACATATTTGATGTACACTTCGATAACAAATATAATTTGATATCATTCAAATATAAAATAAACACTCAGACCAATTTAACTAACACAATGATATCTACTCCTTCATACTTATTAGATATTGTCGCGCAATGTTAGAGATATTCTCTTCTGCTTCGTTTTCACGGTACTTGAGCAAGTGCACCAAAAATTTCTTCCTTAATTCAAAAACATTCTGCATAAACAATACGGGTCATTAGCCTGAGTCTTTTATGTGGAAAATATAAATATATACGAGGTAGAACACCCACCATGCATATTGGATGAACCAATTCTCTACCATTCCATGAGAGTATAATGTAAAAAATAAAATAACCAGACGCATTCCTGTACATGAATGCCTCATTATTATGTTATATTGAATAGTAAAATGCAAAAAACACTTGAACTTATTTTAAGAGATATTTACCCGTCTGGACTTTCTGGAATACCAACTGGTGATCTACGTGGCCAGGAAAATATATCGCCATCCCAACCTGGTTGTGCTAATCCGAGTGCTTCACTTAGGTAGATTCCAGTTCTTTGTAAATTTAATTGAATTTTGTGAGAGCGACGTATTTCGCTCTCGGACGATGGCAATACGGATAGAGGATCAAAAACAGATACAAAAGAGGCATGCTTATCGATGGAGAACAAAGTAAAATGTCCCATGGATGTATAAGAAAGCAAAACCTTCAAATAGACAACTATTAGAAACACATATGACTGGACAATGATGGACAAGTAAAACATCTTTACTAAGCGTGAAGAGATTTTGTAGTCTGTGCCAGGCCAACTTTCAAGCAACGCTGCGAGAGACTGGATATTTGGCTTTCGACCATCGCAGTATAGAAAAAAAAGTTTATAAACATAGGAATAACAATATAATTGCAAGATTATAGTAACTCACATAAAAACGCAAATTCATGTAGTGCACATCCGTCTCTACCATCTGTATGATCTCATCGCATGCCACTATACGTATAGCCAAGTTAAAATATTCATTGTCCATAGGCTTGTCCATCCTAAATATATCCTGAATTTTCTTTAGACTTAAGCCTACTGGGTACGGTTTAGAGCTCCGCATCTATTCCTGCCTATAAGAAAAAATGTTAAGAATGATAAAATCATAACAATACGTATTAGGGGAAAAAACTTAACATGTTACTTACTCCAAACGCTTGGCATCTTTAATGGACAAGATGTATTTGCAAAGCTCTTCGACTAATTTGCGTGGGTTTATGGGCATTTGGACTGGAAGAGGATGTTTGTTTTTAGCTATATCGGGTAAGTCTAGTAGCTTTGGCCCCTCCACGAATTAAATTTATTTTAGTGGCAAAGGTGTTTACAATACCATGTGGCTCAAGTGTAGCTAATGCTTGAGAAATATTCACAGAGTCAGCAGTCGACTCGTTTTCGTTGTCGGGCTTCACGTTGTTTTTGTAGGTATTGTGCTCTTTGCTCTTCGGTCATTCGAGCATACCATCCTTGACCCCCTTTTCTTTTTTGGGCAGGCTGATCAGCATGCGAAAGTTGTCCGGCACTTGAGGGAGTTGCAACTTCATTGGTGCTCTGGCCTATTTCAACGATCTAACACTTAGCATATAAACTTCAGATTATGTGATGTAAGTCTATATTTTTACCTGTAGCCGATGCGTTAGTTATGTTTTAAAATGAAGAGCGTTTTCCTCGGTAAAATGGTGAACCACTTGATTGTTGAGCCATCTGGTAAGAGCAGGAAAATTCAGTTACAAGATTTTAGAAGGTAGGAGATGATAATTGTTTTCTGCAGTGGTCGATGGCACATTCTTGAAACGATCTAACACTAATTTATGTACTTCAGTGGCATTGTTTTGTTCAAAATAGAATAAATCACTTGTATGCTTTTTTCATGGTAGTCCTATCTCATGGTAGGATCAGACTATCATGTTAACTTGACTTTTCTTACTCGTGTGTCCAGCCCAGTCATATTAACTTGGTAAATGTTGTTCAAGCATTATTTGTTCCTTTTTCTCATCAACTCACCGTGGTGTAACTGCTAGCCCGCTGTAATTCACTTTTAGGCGGTAGCATTTCACTTCCACTTTGTTGAGCTGTTATCTCTTGAATTACAACTGCGGATGCAACAATGACACATTGTGTCCTAATATAGTTCACTGCTATAATTACATTTCAGTGTTTCATGCAAGTGCATGTCCTGCATCAAGAGTACATTATACAGTGACATAGTGTTATGCGATGACAAAATGGACTTCCAGATATACAACATGCATATAGGAACCAAAAATTTCTAAGAAAAGTTTCCTCTGATTAAACTCAAAAAAGTTGGAACTCTTTTTTACGAACGATGCCTTTCATGTGTTGGTATTTCCCTTTTATTTAACCTCAAAAATGGAGTAGTAACTCTTGTTTAACATCAGAGCTAGTCTCAAAAGTAGTTTCCCTTCTATTTATTCCCTTTTATTTAACCTAAAAAATGGAGTAGTAACTCTTGTTTAACATCAGAGCTAGTTTCAAAAGTAGTTTCCCTTCTATTTAACCTCAAAAAATGGAGTAGTAACTCTTGTTTAACCTCAGAAGTAGTAACCTCAAAAGTAGTTTCCCTTCTAAACAGTGTTGGTGTTCCTTTTTTGTGTGGTGCTGCTGGAATTTTATTCTGTTTGCTGCTGGATTTTCAGGTTTAATCCTCTAACAGATCAAGTAATTCAACTTCTTCTGCTCAGGCACACTGAATCGATTATTTATTGTGACTTCAACCTGTCAAACTCTTTCTTCAAGACGCCAAGGAGCAGACGGTATGTGTATTTCTTGATAGCAAATATTGTTTGCTAACTTTAAATGATGGTATGGGTATTTCTTGTGCAGCCTGCTATTAAAAAACAATTTGTTTATTCCAGCGTGGCGGTACATGCAATAATTTGTTTGAATCTTTTATGGAACCAATAAATGCATTTCTTTTCCAAAGCTGAGCAGCTTTTGTTTCTGTTTACAACTGATGATGCTAAAAACCTAATTTCTAAAGCCTGATTCCCAAGCGCGGCGGATTCATTGAATTGCTGGAACAAGAAATCATACGGACAGACACAGAGTGACATACATTAGCTGCCGAGACTCACCGGTTTTAGCCTTGTTGTGAAGGTGGAATTTTGTCGACAGGGCACAGCGGCGACAAGTGCAGTAGCGTCGCCAGTCGTCGGTGTGGTCGTGCAAGTTGACAGCGAGAAGTGCGACGCCTAGAGCATGCCGTCGCGAGGGTGCGGCGAGGAGTGCGATCTATGTAGCACGCTGGCGCTGGGCGGCGGCGAGGAGCACTGGACAGGCCGTGTAATCACGAGAGGCTCCGGATCTCTGTAATTGCATTACCGTGTATTGCATTGCCGTGTAGTCAATCTTCAATCACGGTAGTAATTGCATTGACTTTTTTCTCTGTAATTGCCGCTACGTGCAAATCAGCTAGTAATTTCTGATATTAATTGTAATTGCCGTTACATGCAAATCAGCTGCTATTAATTGCCGTTACGTGCAAATCAGGGACGTGTGTGACCTCTTTTAATTGCCGCTATTGTTAGGTGCAAATCAGAGACGTCGCACAATGTCATTGGAAAATTCTAGAGCGTTAGATCTGACAGATTTGAAGGCCGAGATCAATTGTTCCTGCCTAGTTGGAGGAAACAGAGAAAATTCGTCCTTTTTAGATAGTAGAGATTCAGATTTACTATGATTTATGTAAGTATGTTATTAGAGTTGTCATGTTGCAGGTTTGCAAAGAGGAAGTTGGATGGATATGTATTTCTTGGCAATTGGCTGCAAGTGTCATATGAACCTCTGTTTTGGGAGTATTTGAGATACCAAGGAGAAGCTACAGGTAACGAGAAATAAAGTTCTTGACCAAATAAGATGAATGAGTTCATCATTTTCTATAAAATATATGTATCTTAGAATTTACTATTATGATGACAAGATGTAACCAAAAGATATTTCTCCCCATTCTCTCTGCGCACTTTCTTTTAAGTTGTATTGTATGCAGTCCAGGTGTTGTATTCTCTGACCATTCCACCTTTTCTTACCTATGCATGAGAGGATAATAGTCTAACTTGATAGGAGGATCAATAGATCGCCGGAATATTACTTCAAAACAAAATAGTACCAATTTGAGCTTCCTAACTTGCATTACTAAGTTATTAGTGTTTCATTTATTTCATTCAATGTCATTTGCTTTTACCAGATCTGTTTCACTTTTTGGGTGTTGTATGGGGAAGTGGACACATGGACTCCTTGATAACGAAGGGAGGGTATTGAGGCGGTCCGAATTGTTATTTATTTACTTAATTTGAAGATGGTGGAATTAGATGTTCCAATTGCAGCCAGCGTATGTTTTTCTTCCCATCCTCAAGCTTCAGCAATGCAAGTATGAAAGAGTGACATAAAGATCTATTGATGTTAAAATCTACATTTGTATTTATTTTATTGATGGATGCCTCTAGAACAAATTTATTTTTAGGAGCTGGCCTTTTAGGAATTTTTTGGAGAGATTATCTACGATTGACGTTTGTGTTCAGGTTTCTGTGCACTTTCAGGGTGTCATGTGACCATGCCTATGAAGCTACGATTTCTTACATAATATGTAGTATGACTTTATTCTGTAAGTTATAATTGCAATGCCTTTTGGTTTTTCCCTTTTGACAAATATTAGTTCCATGGCCAGGTTTGGAAAAGAGTAGAATCTGTGGCCAAGTGGCTATCCCTCACAAGCCTGTCCACATACGGATCCGGTGCCGAAGATCCGGGAAAACACACGAGCAGAGGTCTCGTGTTTGCCTGTTCCTCTACGAGCTGGGCCTTCCGCTGCGTTTCCTTTCCTCCTTTTTTTCCACTTCCCATCTTCGAATCGAACAAAGCAAAAAAGGAAAACCGAATCGACCAGCGGAACAGAACTCGGAAGAAATCTCCCCCCGTCCTCCTTCCTCCTCCGCTGATTCCTCCCCGAATCCGCCCTCATTCTCTGCCTTCGCAATTGGGCCGCGCCGACGGCGACGGGACACGACAAGCCAGGGGCTGCCGGTGCTGCGCTGTCGGGCGTGGATTTGGTTCTCCTCCTCCTGCTCCCACTTCCTCGGTAAGGAAACCCTAGCTTGATTGAATTGGTTGTTCTAGGGGTTCCGTTCCGTTTCGTTTCGTTGCTCATTCATGGGGCTCCTTACCTCCACGCAGTAGTGCGCAATTGAAACGGAAATCGTTCCGTACTTCCACTTCGGTTAGCTGCGGAATTTGTTTGCTGTTTGGTAATCCATCTGTTCGTGCTCTGATTATTAGGTTCCTCTTCGTCGGCGCGGAAGGGTCGACCCGAGTTGAATCCGCGGTCCAGCTTATATCTTCCAAAAAAAATGGCGCCGTGCAGGCCACTGTGATGGTTGTTCACTTGTTTGGTGGCGCTGAGCAGTTGACCAGGAGAGGTTCGGTGGATTGGACGTGACCAGGATTGCCCCAAAGCCGTGGTTGCCCTTATGGACCAGCTTGCTTTGCTTGCCACTGAGCTTGGCGATTCGTCAGACTTCGATTTCGATGGCATCGCTGAGAACGACGTCAGCGACGAGGAGATTGAGCCGGAGGAGCTGGCCCGGCGGATGTGGAAGGATAGGGTTAGGCTCAGGAGGATCAAGGAGAGGCAGCAGAAGCTAGCTCTGCAGCAGGCCGAATTGGAGAAGTCGAAGCCCAAGCAGATATCTGACCAGGCCATGCGCAAGAAGATAGCGAGGGCGCATGACGGGATTCTCAAGTACATGCTCAAGCTGATGGCGGTGTGCAATGCCCGTGGGTTCGTGTACGGGATTATTCCCGAGAAAGGGAAGCCTGTTAGTGGCGCTTCGGATAATATTAGAGCTTGGTGGAAGGAGAAGGTGAAGTTTGATAAGAATGGCCCAGCAGCGATTGCCAAGTACGAGGCTGAGAACTCGGTGGACGCTGATGCTCAGAGTAACGCTGTCAAGAACGAGCACAGCCTGATGGATCTCCAGGACGCCACTCTGGGTTCACTGCTTTCGTCTTTGATGCAGCACTGTAGTCCACCGCAGCGCAAGTTCCCGTTGGAGAAGGGCACCCCACCCCCATGGTGGCCTGCAGGGAATGAGGAATGGTGGGTTGCCTTGGGCCTTCCAAGCGGACAGATTGCTCCTTACAGAAAACCTCATGAACTTAAGAAGGTTTGGAAGGTTGGTGTGCTTACATGTGTCATCAAGCACATGTCACCCAACTTTGATAAGATCAGACATCACGTACGCAAATCCAAATGTTTGCAGGATAAGATGACTGCAAAGGAGAGTCTCATTTGGTTAGCAGTCCTACAGAGAGAGGAAAGGCTTTTTTGCAGGATAGAGAATGGTGTCTCAGAGATTACTCAGCACAGTACTCGAGAGGACAGAAACGAAAATGGGAACACACATAGCAGCAGCAATGAGTATGATGTTGATGGTTTCGAGGATGCTCCTCTTTCTATATCATCTAAAGATGATAGGCAAATTCTCTCTCCACCTGCACAATCCAGTGACGAGAATGTCTCAGGGAGAGGCAGAGAAAGGCCTAACACTGAACATCTTTTTGTGCCTGTCATCCTTGCGCAGGGCCAGGCTAATCTTCTCTCTAACACTGGACATCTGAATCAGGCAGTTCGTCCTAAGGCAAGAACAAAAGAACAACCAAAAAGAAAAAGAGCACGTCGTGGCTTCATTGCTACTGAGCAGGAGGTACAAAGAACTGATGATCCACCAGAAAATTCAAGAAGTTTGATTCCTGATATGAACCGACTAGACCAAGTAGCAATTCCAGGCATTGGTAACCAGATTACAAGCTTCCATCAGGTGGGTGTTACAAGTGAAGCTTTGCAACACAGAGGGGATGCCCAAGGGCATGTTTATCTTCCGGGTGCTGGGGTTCATAGCTTTGATAGTACCCAAGCTGCAAATGCTACTCATGTAAGCATATACATGGGAAGCCAGCCTTTACCTTATGAAGGTAGTGATAATGCCAGATCAAAGTCGGGAAATCCCTATACGCTGGATGCTGATTCTAGTTTTAATAATTTCCCGAGTAGTTATCAGACTATACCTCAGAAACAACCACTACCGTTAGCTATTATGGACCATCACGTGGTTCCCATGAGTGTCAGGGCACCAGCTGACAACAGTCCTTATGTTGATCATGTAACTGGTGGTGGAAATTCAACTTCTGTCCCTGGAGATATGCAACACCTCGTAGATTTTCCTTTCTATGGTGAGCAAGATAAGTTTGTTGGCAGTTCCTTTGAGGGGTTGCCTTTGGACTATATCAGTATGAGCAGTCCGATCCCAGATATTGATGATCTGCTGCATGACGAGGATTTAATGGAATACCTGGGAACGTAACATAGGTAATTTCATCGCATATCCATTTTTTTTTCTGTTTCTCCCTCTTTAACATTGTCTTTCCTTTTCATTTTCAGGTTAGGAAGGGCTCTGATGCTTTCTTTTCGGCCATCCATTTTGTGTCACCAGGATTACCAGTTTAACTTGAGTATGGAAGGCTAAACTTGTCATTTGATACCATCTGTACATGGTTTCAGTTTGGAATAGTAAATATTCCTGGAGAAATATATAGTGAAGAAAGGGATAGTTCTTTGTAATTTTGGAATCCGTGAGATATGAATGCCATGCTCTCCGGCCATGTTCTCATCCTCTCCCCTTTTGCTTCCGACAGCAACATTGAGAATCCAACATTGTATTTGCAATCAAGAAAATAAAAAAGTTACCAGTTGAGGATACCACTCTTGTCTCTTATCTTTGCATGTAGCAAAATTAAGTTCATTGATGTGTCATTTATTGATGGTAGTTGCCCAGTGAAACCTTCATTATACAGTAACAGTTTTGAAAAATGACGTCACGGTTCAGATAAATTGTCGGAGGTATTTTGTAATATAGCACCACTGGAAGTCTAGCACCACCAGGCAACAGTGAGGGTTATTACTAGATTGTGAGCAACACTATCACAGTATCACTAGTCTATTATGTCCTGTTGCTATTTGGCATCTGCATATATGGCAATATGGATATGGCTGTACTATAGGTAGGCTGTTGGTACTCAACTTCTGGCATGATTAATGAATTTTGAAATTTTGTTCGCCATTGTGATTTCTCTCTTTAACCAAAGGTATCCTAGCCTTGGACAATTGGAGTATCGCCTGCTGGAGTCTCTATACGAGCATGCACTAGACTCCTTCACTTCTTGATCATAAAAATCACCAAATCGCACAGATATTCTGAGTAGTTTATTTATCAAGATGTGATTTCAGCATAAGATTCTCCACCAAGGCTCATGCTATTTATCTAGGCATTGTTTTGTATCCAGTGCTAAACACATTACGGTGCAGCCTGTCTCACCGCAATACAAAAGCAATTTTTTTCTTTTATACGTACTCGTTACTGAATGCAGGCAACAGTTTCACCTTTTTTATGCTTGCAGGTTGTGGTACATCCGAAATACACAAAGAACAACTAATAGCAAACACTTCTGCACCACGATTTGTACCTTATATTATGTTGCTACTAATATCTTCAGCTAACTTCACATGTTATCTTGCCTGAATTAGACCAAGAGACCCATCATTTTATGGCTAACATTGACCTTGGACTGATGCTCTGTTACTGAAGTGCAATTATTCAAGTTTAAACTTTATCGATGTTGATCATTGCAGTATATTCTTTAGTTAGTATGCTTACACCGAAGAACTCTGCCCAAGTGCCATTAAGCATGTGGATTCTAGCTTGCTCGTTGCAATTTAAGTTATTTATTTGGATGTCGTGTGGTAGGCTGGTAGCTAATTTGCTTGAGCTGCTAGCTCATCACCTAGCTTGATTTTGTCATTGATATACTCCTGAATGAAACGTAAAAATAAGCTCCAATAGAGTTTTTCTTTCTGAGGAGCCATGCACCTTGGCTTCCTTGTGTCATCCAATTCTGCTTCAATAGTGGGTTGTTGCTTATTTGTAAATTCCTTGACCATTGGTATCACTGATAGAACTATGATGTGCAATCTATTATTTGCAAGTTCCTGACCACTATTATCATTGATAGAGCTGTGATGCACATATCTATTCATGTCAAAAGTGTTCCTGACCACTATTATCATTTTAGCTTATGCAGCCCACCTGTTATTCCAGAAGTGTGTGTTGTCTGTAAACAATACAGTCTTCTGTGCTATGGCATCTTTGTCCTATATCTGATCTCACACTAGTGCATAGCCCAAGCACAATGGAAATTTCTGCACTGCCTTGTTTCAACGGAAGGAAAAATGCATCCAATTCTTTCAATTGAAGTGTCTGAGTTGTATTGCAGTTGATATCTGAATTGGTGACAAAACTGATTGGGCAGTTGCAAAACTAAGATACTCCATATAAAATTCTCTTATTAACAATATCTTCGACAGACAATGAAGCTCACCCTTCTAGTGGAAGTGATAAATCTAGCTATGTTAATTGTTCATATAATAAAACAGACTGGTAAAAGCAATGTAGCAGTTGTGATCCAAACTACTAGTTTACTACAACAGCTAAAAACTGCACGACACCCACACCTGACTAGCATATTTCCCATGTATTACTGTATCTATCATCTCGATTGCCTGATTAGATTACATATTTATTAGATTCATATGGTGTAAATATTTGACCCCTTCATATGCTTCTTCTCTTTGCTTCCAGTCATCAACCATTGCATTTCAGAATGTATTACTCAATTGACCAGTGCTTTGTTTTTGTTAAAAATTGCCATTTGAAAATAACTTGTGAAATTGTCTGGATGCACTGTTTCCTTATAGTCTTAGTCAAATCAGTGGCACTGAACCTTTTGGTGGTGTATTGATACACCCAATTCATTATTAACCCTCTGAACTTGACCTGATATGAGTTTCTTCTTTTTATTTCTGGCATGTTCTAGTCCAAAGGTAGGAGGAACGTTTTTGTTAACAAATTTTGATTGTGACATGGACTAAAATAAGGACATTCAAGTTCGGAGTAGGTGTCTCAAGTAGAAATGATTATTTTGCAAAGATTGGTTTGGATATATGTAGTAGCAGGTCTGCAATTGTCAACTGTCAATCACTTGGTATATGTTACTACATAGTTGAGTAAAGCCAAGTAAAGAGACACCATGTTCCCTTTGCTGTCGAGCTTAACTTTACATTCAATGTTAACTATTAACATCTCTTCTGAGAAGGCGATGTCATGTTCACTTCCATAATAGATTCTTTTTCATAACTGAGTTCTTACCCTTTTTTTCTTCTTCTTTTCAACAGTGAAGTTAGGGAGCAGCCCAAGCAATCAGTCTGATAGTTTACTCTTATCTAAAATTCTGATGAAGTATCTCAGGATTGACATATGAGGCAGTGTGTCTGCTATACGCAATACTCACCAGGTCAACAGCACTATTTTACTTGCAAAATCGGCGGTGCCTGTTAATTCAGCGGATCTGTTTATACCAGATGCATCTCACCACTGAGGAGCCGGTCTGTGATTGCAAATACTCCGTATTTCGCTGGTATTATTTGTTTCCGTGATCTTCTTCAATTATCCAATTCATTATTAACCCTCTGAACTGGACCAGATATGGCGTCTTTTTAATTCTGGCATGTTCTAGTCCAAAGGTAGCAGAAACGTTTTGCTAACAATTTTGATTGTGACATGGACTGAAATAAGGGCATTCAAGTACGGAGCAGGTGTTTGAAGTAGAAACGATTATTTTTGCAAATAATGGTTTGGATATAGCACTAGTACTTTATTTGCAAAATTTGTGGTGCCTGTTATTTCAGCGGATCTGTTTATAACAGACGCATATCTCACCATCGAGGAGCAGGTCTGTGACTGCAAGTATGTGTTCCCCTGCTATTAGTATTTGTTTTGGCGATCTGCAACTATCAGTTTTGTCTGTTTTTTTTCCCTAGTAGCTTCGTGCTCCTCTTTTGCTGAAGATACAAGATCCATATCGTTGTTGGTCTGAGCTTCTTGTTGCACAAAGTGTCAGGAGCCAACAACTGTGGTGTGGGGTCCCCAAGAATCCTGATCCCCTTGCAGCGGCTGCAGCCTGGGGCTGCTGTATCACATGGCAGGCCTGCTACTGCTACCCGCGCTCTGGAGCATCGAGCGGTCAGAGTCAGAACGCAGAGCGACCGGGTCAGTGAAAAGCTCTGGTAAGTGTAGAATATCAACTCATGAAACGGATGTCATGTCATGTGACAGTTTGACCTCTACCGTATAATGCCTTTTTATCCTCTCTTGTTTGTTTTTTGGCCTTTTGTTTTGGAGAATAGGTTGACCCGAGGCTGTGGGTGCAGACCAGAGGAACAACGCAGAAGGTGGAGCATGGGAGAGGCTAGCTGTAGCTAGTGTCAAATCCTCTCATTCAGGGCCTTTTCACCTCCAATGAGACAAGGGCATCTCTGCTCGTATCGAGGTGAGTCGCTTGGCAGTGGCGATGATGCTATATTGGCACCTATGTACTGTAGTAGTAGTACCCCTATTCATGATATTTTGTTTTGTTCGTGCAGCCAGGACAATGCTTGGAACCCTTTTCTTTCTTTTTTCATCTTGCACGCCACGTGAACAAATACAGTAGTGCGTGGAAGTCTTACCATCCATTGGATCGTTTCATCTGCTCTCATGGTTGTCCCTAAACTGACAACACCGTTCTTGACTCTGAAATTCCTTGGGAAAAAGAAAACGGTAACATCGACGGCTGACGATCTGATCGTGTTAGTCACTGTGTTCCCTCAGCATCAAGCAACGCTTTGGCGGCTGTCTCGTGTAATCTGGGTCACATGCATGGCATGCATGTTGCAACTTGAGGAGCCGGCCTGTCACCTGTGGTGTGGCCGCATAGACCCAGGTCTCCGGCTGACATGAGCAGCAGCCAGCGATCGGTTCAAAGTCTCTGAGCGAGGACCATCTCCTTCTGCATCTATCATCACCACCCTTAGAAATTGTTTATAAAATCTCTTGCTCCTTGGCAAAGGCTAGCATCTCGAGATCGCCGGTGCCAAGATGTTAGTGTCATGCGCGCACGCTGACTGAACTCCTTCAGAGGATTGACCCGGTTCTGAATTGTGATCAAACCTGGTCGCTCCGTGCCAAGCGCTGATAATTGGGCGCAGGCCCACAAAATGAATGTAACGAGGGTCGTGGTTTCGTCGGATGTTAGGGTATGTACAGCGTGAGATATTGATAGAGACATGCTAAGAAAATTGCTAGACTTAAGTCTAAGAAATGAAATGTGCTCCAGCGTTTAGCACATAAAGGCCCCACCAATCAGAATAAAAAGAATCAATATAGAAAGTCTACCATACAATGACAAGTGGGCCTATTTGGCATATGATTCCCTTAGACATAGGTTTTTCACCATACTGCACACGCTCTTAGAGCACTAGCATTCTGAGAGGGCCTTGGCAGCTGGATTTTTTTATCCGGACAGGCGAATTTTTTTTTCGCCTAGTCGTGTTCCCATACGTCCACTTTTCTTCGGGTTTGCCTCATTTTACATCTAGGTTCTAGGCCGAACGCTGGAAACCGCCTGGGAACCTCGATGAAGCGAATTTGGTGGAAAGAAAACCCTGCGCCAGTGGCCCCACCCTGTCAGTGTGTGAACCGAGTCATCCTCATCCCGTCGCCTCGGCTCCCGTGATCGCCGGGCAGTGACCACCTGTCTCCTCGACCACGCGTCACCGTAATGGCGTGCCACTGCCGGTCCACCTTCCCCACGCTGCTACACCTCTTCGCCTTTGTCGCCCTTTCCTCTTTCGGCTATAAATGTCGGCGCCCTCACCGCCTCCCGGAGCACACACTCTCGCCTTCCATTCCCCACTCACAAGCTCTACCTTCGACGACGAGAATAATAGCGCGGCGGAAGAATGGCGGAACGCTTTCACAACGATCACACGGCGGCGAACGGCTTCGGCCGGCGTTCTCTGCAGCCGTGGGAGGCACGACTGCTCTATGAGGTCGGCTACTCGGCGCTGCCAGACTTCCGGTGCCCGCCAACATGGAAGCTCAGCGCGGGCGACGGGCCCGTGCCGCCGGTGCCGTCGTCCGACGACATCGTCGACGAGATCCAGGCGGTCATCGCCGGCATGGAGGACCCCAAGCTCGATGAGGACCCGGGGAACCTAGCGTACTGGGAGCAGTTTTTCATCGACCGACGGGAGGAGTAGCTTGCCGCACACGACGGCGCAGGCCGCTTCCGTCGAGGAACAACTTGGTGGGCAAGCGGCGCTGGTGGAGCACACCCGGACGCATGCTCGCCGCCGTTCTGGAGCACATCCAAGCGGGAAACAACCCGCGTCTGCGGTATCCCCCGCGCTCGCCACCGACCATCTCCCGTCGCTGTGGATCCAGCTGGATGCCGAGGAGGATGGTGAGCGGCTCTCCGGCTCGTCCTCGGCAACGACATCCTGGTCGTCTAGCTCGATGCCAGGGAGCACGCCGACGTCGTTCCGGCCGATGAAGCGCGAGGCGGCGTTGCCATCGCGCTCGCCGCCTTGCACCCGTCCGCGCAACATCGTCATCAACGAGCGTCGTGCACCGTCACCGCTGAGTGGGCACCTTCGGCTGGCAAGGCCGACGCCCCGCACGCCAAAGACGGAGCCGACTGACTGAGTCGTCCCCGTCGACGAGGACGAGTTCGTCCTCAAGATGGCGATGGAACGTT